>CAEFZY010024819.1:0-82250 GCA_903066815.1 Brachyrhaphis roseni | reverse complement strand
TATATGGGGAGCCGTTTGGGAGCCGAAAGAGCCGGCTCTCCACACTAAAAAGAGCCATTAGAGCCGCATCTCGAAAAGGAGCCGAAAATCCCATCACTACTAAACAGAACCACATTAAGTGCACTTTTTTTCCCCCATCCTTCTGGGCTGTTTCTCTTTCCCGTTCCGGTTCTGCTCCGCCATCTTTGTTTCTGTACGGCTCCGCTTAAGGATGACCACCAGCACCCTCTGCTGGATGGCGGCCAAACTAAAACACTAGAAGAAGGTCTGAGAAGACGTCAGAAGTTAACAGACTGGAACTAATTTGAATCTATTAAATCATTAATTGACAATTAATGGTTAGTAGATTAATTGGTTGAGCCCTTAGTACCAACCATGGTGCTTAAAGCTACCATCAAGCATTTTAGATAACTGGCGATTAGACTTTTGCATCACTGTGAAGGAACTTTGGCACACTTTTCTCAGCATAATTATTTTAATTCAGCCCCATTGGAGGATTTTCAAGCAAGAAACACCTATTTAAGGTAATGCCAAAACATCTCAATTGGATTTCAGTCCAGACCTTGCCTTATGGTCATAAACCGATGGCAGGAGTCTCTCCTTCAGGGTTTTTCTGCTAGAAGACCGAGCTCCTGATTACCACCACGTTTGGCAATGTTAACCCAGATGTAATGAGATGCACACCTTCCAAAAAACAAATCCACATAATCCGTTTTCACCTCACCATGCTTCATTATAGTCTTGGGGATCATTAACATATTTTTGGAAAAATGTGAGATGAGCCTGAGTGTTTTTGGTCAGCGGTGGTTTTTGCCTTACAACCCTCCAGTTGATGCAGTTTCCCCCTCCCCCAGTCTTTCTGTCTTTCTTCTTCTTTTTTGAATTATGAACCATAACCAATGCAGGTAAGGTCTGCAGTGCCTTAGATGTTGTTGTTGTTGTTTTTTGTTTTGTAATCTCCTGGTTGTTTTTAAATCAAACACTTAAGTATTTTTACTTAAAACCCAAGTTTAAAATTTTAGAGACTGAGTACATTAATTTCCACATTAAATTAGGATTTTGGACGTATTTATGTTCTATAGCACATGCTGAATTGAAAACAACCTACTCTAGTGTTTTTTCTAAGCCAGTCATTGATCCTTAATTGATTTAGTTCAGTAGGGTTAAACCAACCCATTGATTCAATCGAGGTTCTAACTGTGTTAGATTTTCAATCTGAGGTCAAAAGACTTGAGTTGAAAAGAATCGACAGTAACTTGAATTCCTGAATAAAGTAATATTTGGGTTAAAATAAAGGATTCTGTGTTCAGTTTAGTTTTGCATTAAAAGTGATCGGATTTTAAAAAAAACAACAAAAAAAACTCATACAATCTAAAATGACTTTTGTTGACCACATGATGAATTCATTATTTTATATTGAACAATAGAAAAATAATAGAAAATAATGTTTTACCTCCTCTTTGGATCTTTATTTCAAACAAGCTTACATTATTATATTAATACAACCACAATGTTCAAAACACAATTGTTCCAAAAGCCTAGCTCTTTAATTGCACAAAAATTTTTAATAGAAAAAAGTTATAGCTTCTTAGTTTGTCTAAACCAACTTCTTGACCAAATCTTTTGGCCAAAGTGTGAACATAGAGCATAGTTAGCAACTTCTTGTGTTAACTACTTAGCGAATGAAGGACTAACGTCATCTTAAGTGAAGAAACGTCTTTTACAAAGTCTCCTACTGTCTTTACCTCAAACCCACTGACAGTAAAAAATATTTGAAAGCATTTAACCATTTAATTGTTTCATATTCGATCTTCTTTTCCAGGTCATTAGTTCCTTCAAAATGGTGGCCGGTAAACAATTATGAGGCTTCTTCTGGTGTCTTCTTAATGTCAGCAACTTGGTTTTTGATCTTTTATTCTACGTTTGGTTCAAACTCATTTCTGAGGACCTGAAATAAATGGTGTGAAACTAGTTCAAAGAGACCCTCAAATGAGAGTAATATTGGATTTAGTTTTTGGAAAAATTACTTTTCCTCGTGCATTCACTTCATGACCTGATCTGAAGAACTTCAAGAACAGAAGAAATAAAATCATCAACATTGATTTCAGTTTTGAAAGTGTTACAAAGGCTTTTCTACGATGTTGGAAGTGAACCACATTTAGTGCCATTATTCACCAATTACAGCTATAAAGGTATATCAAGAGTTCAAAAAGCTTTGCTTGCTTTGAAAACGGTCAAATCTCCCATCATGCCATTTTAGTGGTTCAAGGTTCTTTTATTGAGAATGTCAGTGAAAGCTCAGTTTTGCTGAGGATTTACGATGAGTGGAGCTTAACATAAAGCTGGTTTGTCTCTCCACCACCTGAACTCTGCCGGTCAACTGGATGAACTGAAGAGACTACACTTTTCGCTCGCTTACAAAAAAGACAAATGCTTAGGAACATTTACAATAGCAAAAAAACAAGTCAGTCAAATTGTTGCAGAAATACAGCAATGCTGTGATTCTTCAGGTTATCAGAATGTGAAGAAATCCCATTTTTCTCAGACGGGTAATCAAAGAACAAAATGAACAATAATCCGGTGATATTGTGGCCTAGTAAAAACCGGTCCCATGTTCTATGCTTTGTTTCATACAGAGGGTCTCAACTATTGAGAAACAATTGCCAGCGTTTGCCCCTGACATCTGTAATGCGCCATTCCGATGCTATGAAGCTTACCCGAAGTTGCCTGCGCTGTAAATAACTGTCCTCCACTGCAAAGAAAGAAGTGCAGAGCCAAACAACTCGGTTGTCATCTTTATATTTTGGTCAACATGGATTCGTTCACTTCCACCGCTGCCATTGTTAAAACTCCAGGCACATTTGGATTGTAAAACATCTCAGAAAACTGACGTCGTCATTCCCAACTTCTCCTCCTGTTCGCTGATTGGCCCGGTAGAACTTCTACTGGAGGAGTCTGGAGCTAATGGGAGAAAGACCAGATTAAGTTGTGAAGCGAGATTTGAGTCGAATAGCGTATTGGATTCAAATCTCATGTGATAACTTGGCAGAAAATCTGACATCATTGTTACTTTGTTGTAATCTTGACAAAAATCCAAATTTGAATGTAGTATCATTTACAATTTCAGCTATGGTCTCCAAGATATTACCAAAAAAAAAAAAAAGACATAACATTTTGATGGAAACATTTCGATACCGTCTTAAACTGATCATGGGGCCATTTGAAGGAATCCCACTATTCGAGTAAAAGATTAAACTTTGGTAATACCAACTAATGATTAAAGAAGAAAATAACACAATCTGATTTGCCCGGTTTGTATTGAAATCTGTCTTAGCAGCAATCAGATAAATAGGATAATAACATGTTTTTGTTTTTTTAGAACAAATCAAAAAGCACATCTCAACATTCTGCTGCTTAAAACACACGTGGACCTGCGCGTTCCCGCTGTGCTCGTCCTCGCCGAGCCCCACGTTTGAGAAGCCGCTGCTGCAGCCTAATGACAGACGGCCCTGTTCAGAGTCATTTGGAGCGCGTCTATCTTTATTCTGTCGGAAATTGAAAATCATGCCCCTTCCTGAGTCTCAGTTACAGCCGCTCATTATGTCGGAAGCCCATATCATTACAGCCAGGTCGTTATTATGTGAGCTCATAACGCAGAAAGACCCGGGGGGCCGTGGGAGGCCTCGGGTGGGTTCATGGGGAAGCAGCGCCACCGTGTGTCCAAAACGGAGCACAGCTCAGAAAACTGTTGAAAGATTTACATGGAGGAAAGCAATGGAAACGCAAATATATATGCGGTTATAAATAAAAAAGGAGGACAAGGTGTGGCGCTGGTGCGTCAGCTTCGAGGTTTATGGCGTTGACATAAAGGGAGAGAGTGGAATGTTTTGAAAAGCCATAAGCATCTAACTTTTACGGTTTATACGTAAGCAGTGTTGAGCAATGTAGTGCTATATGTCAGGTATGGGTTTTTTTAGCAGTGTAAATGTGTTTTCTGATGTGCATCAACCTCTTTCTGTTGCTCAATGTTCAATTGTTGATCATTTAAAGATCCACGTTTTAATGTTTGAAAAATTAATAAATAACCTGTTCCGATGGGACCCAAACGGAGCTTGTTGGCTAACGTGCAAAGTTCTTTCTGCAGAAGAGAAATATAACACTGGTGGTGGCAGCATTATGTTGCCAGAAACCCTGGAAGAAAACCTGGAGTAAGACTTTTCTTTTTTTTATTATTGTGGTGGATGTTTATCACCACAATCCAAACCTTTACAATCCAAAAAGCCATTTTCTGTGCCACAGGGACAGGTCATCTAAATATAGAGCCAGCTCTACAAATTCATTGCTTAGACTGAAGCATGTTCATGTTTTAGAATGGCCTAGTTGAAGTCCAGACCTAAGTCTAGGGTGTCATTTCAAAGAAATTTGAAAACTACGCATCAGTTCCCTTCAGCTACCCAACTGAGTGCTCATGTATGTTGTTCTGTTATGTAAAATTTAAATAAAAGACATAGATTTTGTGGTTATAATATGAAATAATATACAGTGCAACAAACTATGGACAGGATCAAGGGTATGAATAGTTTTTAAAGGGGGCCTATTACACAAAATTTTACACTTTGTAAGTTTTTAAACTTCCATTTGGGTCTCAAATGCTTCTAAAAACAGTCCAATTTTTTTGGTGACTGGAAAACAAGCCATTTCAAAAAATCCTCAGGATTGTTGAGCCACAATCGAAAGGACCTGCACCGTTACCTAGCAACCCAAGCTGAGGTCCAGCACGTTAGGTGAGCTGGCTTTACGGCTGTGTGCGTTGTACAATGGCTGCTGTAAAAAAAAGACAAGTGTTTTGTTGTTGACCTACCATCCAGAAACCACTTCCTGCATTCTTGTTGATTCCGCTTCTGCTTCTCAAACATGTCCGGTTATATAACTACGGATCTGTTTGCAGCCATTTTCACGTTGGAGTGTAAACGTTGAGTTGTGGGGCGCGGGGGGCGTGGCCAGCAGCAGCTGGATTTAAAGAGACAAGAGAACCCAAAAGCTCATTTTGAAAGGAGCTCAGAATAGACAGAACCTGACACACTAAAATCTGATTTCTGAGGGATTTTGTGGAAAGAAAAAAAATGTAAGGATAATGTTTTCTATTGCCTATAGGCCTATCCTAATCTGGTAGAGGAAGCATAATAGGTCATAGGTCAGCTTTACGGAATTACACATGCAGCTGCCTAAAAAGTGCAAAAAGTTTGAAAACCAGTTTCCCCATCTTATAATCATTTATGTATCAACTCAATTAAAGTAACAATAAAAGTGAGTATAAAAACATCCTATTTCAGCTAGATACAACCAATCCTCTCACTCTTTGTGTTGGAGCGGGGCCACTGCCCAGTTGAGTCAGTCCAGGATGGAAGGCTTTACATAATCTAATCTAGCTTCCCGCAACCAGCATCCATAAAATTCAAACTGTCCACCAGCTAACAGTGCAACTCGTACAAGATAAGGTGTTTATGGTGTGCTGTCAGTCTGTCATTAATATTGCATGGATTTTTTTGTTGTCTGACAATAATGCTATCAGCGCTAAAGGGCGGGTCGTTATTAATGTGGCTCTCAAAGTCCTTGAATATGAGTTTGGTTTCACACGAAACACACATCCAAACATTTATTTGGTGGGAGCGGTGGGAGTGGGGGGATAACATAGTTATATATAATAGTTATATATAACTATATAACTATAGTTATATAGTTATAACTATAGTTATAACTATATAACTATATAGTTATATATATATAACTATATCCCTTATCCCTAGTGGGGTCGGGAGGTGCTGGTGCCTCTCCAGCTACGTTCCGGGCGAGAGGCGGGGTCACCCTGGACAGGTCACCAGTCTGTCGCAGGGCATATACTGTATATATATATAACAAAATCACCAGTGGCACAATTATTGATGCTTGTTTCTTTTCATTGCATGCTCTTCACATGTTTGCTGCGGCGCGCCGATCTTTAAAAAGCCTGACCTGCTGATCAATTCCAATTTCGGCCGATACCGATATTTTAGTCTGAAAAGTCACGAAAAATAGCAACAGTTGCAAAGTTGATAACGACGGGGTTGACAAAGAAAGAGAGAAAAAAGAAAGAGAATCATTGTTACTTTTATTGCTGGAGGGTGAAGAGGGAACGGAAAGGAAATAAGAGAAAAACGTGAAAAATGAAGCATGATTTTTCATATATATTTCCTTTTTTCAGTCTTTTTACAATGTCTTTTTAAAACACTTATGGTTTATGTGAAGAAATGCTATAATATACAAGTTTTTAGATAAGCAAATTGAGTATTTCTGGAAGGAAAATTCTGTTGACTTTATAGTTTTTTTGTTAATGGCATCTAACAAAAGCATGAGAGCAAAAACATCTATGAATATGAAGCATTACATATAGATTTAATCTTTTTCCACACACCTTCAAATTCCCTTCCGGAATTTGTCTCACATTTGACTTCAATGTGATGCCGTCGTATCCAACGCGGAACGTCACATGAGCTGTAAATGTTTCCTGAAAAAGACACAAGTGGAAAAAATAAAAAATAAAATAAGGAAGTCTCACCACTGAGGTTTTACTACCTTACCGTGGGGTGTGTATAGGTGTGTTTAATGATCTATTTTCCAGAAATGTGTCGCCACGATTGGACGGGCGTCACACGCACGCGGCCCCAGCCGGCCACCTTTGGTCCCTTATAAAGGCTGACGTCGCCTCCTGCTCTCTACCTGTCGCCCAGGAGACCAACTCAGCGGCATCACCGTCCTTCTGATCTCCACCTGGTAAGATTTACTCTTCTCACCGCCTCACTGGAAACCACGGCTTCCACGCTGTTTTAACGCTTAAGGCGAGGAGAGATTTACGGAGACCTGTGAGGGAGGAGATGTAAATGATTTGGGATTCTCTTCATCCCACAGGGAGAAGTTTTTCCATCGTCGTCATGGCTGTGACCAACCAACCAGGCAGATACGAGCGCTCCGACTTCCAGACGGGTCTGTGCGACTGCTGCGATGACTGTGGGACCTGTAAGGAGCTTTCTACTCTTTTTTTCTTCTCTTTTTTTTTCCAAATAAATTGTTTGAAATTGATCATTTTCAGCATTTTTCCACTGCAAAAAAAGTGGTTGAAATTGCAGCAGGATTACATTAATAATAATAATAAGTTAAGTCTGCAAAAGTTAAATGTTAATGTCACATAGCAGTGTTCTGTGTAAAAAAATAAAGTGATTAATATAGTTCGTATTTTCAAAAACAGCTGACAAAACTTATAGTTTTTTAAGTATTTGAATGTCATGTTCACATGACATTCAATACTGAATATTGACTATAACAATATTTTTCTGCCTTTCACCACCATTTGTAGTTTTAAGAAATAAATTTGATAATGCCAGGGTGACCAAACGTCCGTATTTTTTTTAGAAAGTGAGGAAATGTCTCTGTAATGCTCCTGTATTGCTGCCGTAGAAACTACATAAACATTTTGTTTGTCAGTTTATGAAAGGTCCCTGTAAAGTAAACACCACATTTATGTTTCCCACTTTACAATATTTCTGTGTCTGTTTTTTTATGGTCCAAAAGCAATCAGAAGGTGCTAAAAAGAAGTAGAAATATCTCTTGGACCTTTTCATATATTATCAATTGTTCAGAACCGCTAAAGCTATTTAGCTTAGCATGAAAACGAAAAGAGCACCAGGAGCTGACGTCGCAGCTGAAACACGTCAAAAGTCTCACCCTCTCCTAACGTTTCCTTTGATACGGTTCCACTCGTTGTGTCTGAAGGTTGCTACGGGTTTTTCTGCTTCCCGTGTCTCGGCTGCTCCATCGCCAGCGACATGGACGAGTGCTGCCTGTGCGGCATCGGCATGCCGATCCGCAGCGTCTACAGAACCAGATATAACATCAAGGTGAGCTCCCGAAGCAACGACAGCGAGTTGAATTCACAACTTCTACTGTAGAAGTAGGTAGAGAAGAATGTCCCATTAAAGGTGGCATTAGAAAACAGCTAAAATAAATGCACCTGAAAGAACCCAGAAGAAGCAATTTCACAAAATGTATTTAATTTAATATTTAAATTACTATTTCAGAGCACGGGTGACTAAAGTAAATATCTTTTCAGCAACTTCAAAAGTTGGTTGAATAATTATCTGTCTATTCAGTAGCGCATGGAGCCCACAGGGCTGGACCTGCCCAGGGAACCATTTATCCCAGAACCGCCTCTGCATACTTGACAAACAGCAGCAGGCAGAAAGCTGACAAGTGAAAAACGTCTAGAGATGCAACTTAATACATCATCTAAGTATTATTACTACAATACTTTTATGACAAAGGTGTGATTGTCACGCTGCCTTGGCAGAGTGACAGATGAGGGACATTACTGTCGCCACATTGGCATCCGGCCACACAGTGGCTCCACTTTAAGCAAACTTTTAAAGAATAAATGCGTCTAAAAATGGTTAGTTTTTACCTCCACAAGCTAAAAGTGTCGTGTTCTCGCAGTATTTTCCCAGGAAGTTTAGCTGTATTGTCAAGATAATGTGTTTATTTTAGAATTATCCGGCATTTTGGACGCCAGAAAGGTGGGAATCACAACTACTAGTTTCTAAGTTTGTTGTTCTTACTTTAGAAAGGGCTTAACGGGGCAGTAGCCCAGGGCTCTTATTTTTGGGGGTGGCCCAAAAGAGTTTTATTTTTTATTTCTTTCATGAATACGCAGGCCTGTCACAATAAGCAGCACATTAATTAATCGCATGATGAATGAAAACTTGCTCAATAATTTCATGACTTATCATTTTTGCATGATTTATAATTTTTCTCTTTTCTCTCTTTCTACCAAAAACTGGATGATAAAAGTCTTCAGTATGGCAAGATGTTTTTTTTAGGAACAACTAGTAAACAAAAACATGTAGAAGCTGAATGAGCCTCTTTGTTTTCCAGTTCTTATTTAAAGCCCGTATAATTCATAACCCCTGCTTAATGTACATCATATTTCTCCTCACACAAACTGAACTTCCTCCTGGCATCCATACTTTTTTTTGTTTGTTTGTTTTAGTTGGTCTATTTTGGACTTTATCGGGTCGGTCAGCAGAACCAACCTCTCACAGTAACTGTTTTGTGCTCGTAGGGATCACTGTGTAAGGATTACTGGGCGGCCGGCTGCTGCCCAGTGTTAGCCACCTGCCAGCTGAAGCGGGACATCGACCGGAGAAAGGAACAGGGCATTTTCTAAACAGGTGAGCGTCTCACGCGATATTGGCGTAACTGTGAGGGCTGAACTGACGCGTGTTTCCTCTGTGCCTTATAGACGAGTCGTCATGACGACGGAGAAGCCGTAAAGCCCCCACCTCTTCCCTCTGGACTGATAAGGAGGAGCCTTTCTTTCTCTCTTGATGAAGAAATTATTCTGTTTATGACGTTGGGGTTTTTTTTGCATTGTGCCGTTCCCCTTTTCCATCAATAACCTCGTGATTCTTTGTTTTTCCTTTATCAACGAACCTTTGCTCAACATTGGGAAGCCCTGTTTATCTCCAGCAATTAGTCCCACCCAGGGTTATGATGCACTGCGGCCATGTTGGAGGAATGAACCCAACGGTCATTAAAACACGCCGCTAATAGTTCAACATTATGTTGTAAAGCTCTTCATTTCTGTCAACACTAGCTTGTAAAACTGTCGTCATCTTCCACAGGAAGGCTCTTGGAACACGCGAAAACTTGATTTTGAATTAAATAGTTTTAATAAACATCCTTAGGTTATATGTGCTTTCTTGTTTCTCTTGAATCTGCAAAGCTTCACAAAATGTCATCTTTCTTACTTTTTAGTTTTCTGGTTTCCTCCCTTTTGATAGTGCAGATTATCACAATTAATTGACCACGACATGTGAGGCCATATCCTATGTGCTGTTAACTTAAAGAAGGAAAGCTGTATGAATTGTTGACCAACAATTCATACAGGAATTGTTGGTCATATTCCTGTATGACCAACAATTGTAGGTAGAACAATAAGGAGTAGATTTCCGCCAGAAAAACTCCAAAACTTTCTAGAAAAAACGAGGACATTTCTGAGCTCAACCAGCCAAAACTTTGCAAGAAAAGAAAAAACCTCAGAAATTTTTAGATTAATCTTAGAAATATCTAGAACATTTTTGACTTTTCAAAGTCAGAAAATTTCCAAAAGTCGAACATTTGTGACTTCTGAAGATCTTTCTAGAAAGCTTCTGAGATAAACCTCTATTATTTATTTTTTGGTAGAAATTTACTCTTCTACCAAAAAGAAGAGTAAATTTTTTTTGGTAGAAGAAATTTACTCTTATCCTGTTTTCTATTTTGTTTATTTTCTATCTATAATAGTCTCAACACCACAGCACAGTCCTGAATAGGTTTTTGTAAAGTCAGCACCAGGGAAGATCTTTTTCACAATTTTTCTTCTTGCCTTAAATAACTACCAGGCAACGGGAAAAATGACCCACACCTACATGACCATGCGTAAACATAATTGGTGACCGTAAGACGTCTTTATGGTGTCATGTCAGATGTCATTTCAGCAACAACTGCCTTGTTGCAGAAATGTAATAAGCGTGACTATCAATATATTACTTACTTACTTTATGAAGGGTATGCCATCCTATGGTAACCAGGAGGCAACCTAAGGGGTCTGACCCCTGCCTTTATAGGTCAGAGCAGCGCCATGAAAAACAGCTGATTTGTAATGCAAAGTCATTTTACAGCAGTCTGATAGCTGTGTGTGGAAATTTAATGAGCAACATGACAAATATCTTCAGCGTTCTTTGCTTACTTATGACTCTGATAAAGTCCCAATAATAATATAAAGCTCCATAAATTTCCTTAGAAGTCATTGTGTGGTCAGTAAAATCCCTGCAGTGACGATCAGATGCCCCTTTCCCACCGGTTCGGTTCGGTTCGGTTCGGCTCGGCTCGGCTCGGCCAGGTGTAATGCTAAGAAAAGCATGCCTGAGCGCGTATTGCTCTAAACTCTCGCATATTGATGAGAAAACGGACTGAAATGTATTTTAATTTCTGAACCTGCCAATATTTGCCTCCCCTGTCTGTTGTCCTGTTGATATGAAACTTATAGGCAGCTAAGAGAACAAGTGTCATTATGTAGAAAAGGTGAAATTCCTCTTAACTCTCCATTTCTTCAAGTTAGCAGGGGGATGCATTTTTTTGGACAGCAAATTATTGCCTTGCTCATATACGCAGGCCCTATATATTTTCCCCAAATATTATTCTATTGATATAAAACTTATACCAGCAGTTCATAGAACAAGTGTGATTATGTAGAAAAAGTTATTTCACTCTTAGCTCTTCATTTCTTCAAATTAGCAAGGGGATGAATTTTACGGCAAAGCAAATTATTAGCTTGCCGATATCTGCATGACCTATGTATTTTCCCCAAATATTATCCTATTGTTGTGAAACTCATACCAGCAGTTCATATAACTACTCTGATTATGTAGAAAAGGTGGTAAATACTTAAAGCAAAAGACTTTATTTAATAAACTTTTTATTTAGTTTCACGGCTCAATAAGAAGAAAAACATTAACAGTAAAGATCAGACTGCAGTTTGTTATTTCATTACTTTGGCTGAATCATGACAAACTGCCTCATTAGCAAAACTGATACACTGATTTCACAGACCTAAGCTTTTTTGTCAAAGGTAGCAAACATCTCGTTCGTATTTAGCTCTTTAACTTTTAGTTAATTAGAAGAGTTTGAAAGGAGAGGCTGAGGAGTGGCAGACAGAAGAGAGAACAGATAGAAGAAACAGAAAGTTATGGCTTTATTTCTCACTGTCTTCAACGTAGAGCCTTTAAAGCCACAAAATAAAATCTGAATATTTTTCTATATAAACCCTGGTGCTTTAAGTGTTACGTTTAAGTTATAATACTCCCCAGATATTCATTTCTATCTACCTGGTGGTTCTCAGTCATCCAGCACATGACAAAACTAAAAAAAGGTTTAAAAATAAAGCAACTTAACAAGTTATAATTTAAATAGGCCATAACTTGTATTGAGAGCCATTTCAATAAATCCATATTAATGATGAATTTTATTAAGAGCAGCTACTCATTAAAGCTTTTGTATTTAGAACCTTAAATGTTTGTAAAGGTGTGCCAGAGATTAGATCAGTCAGACTGAACAAAACCTGCATAGGAGCAACATTTGAATTTTAGTTTTATTTCTCAATAGTTTGTAATGATATGCATTACTAGTCATTTTTGGTCCTGCAGCTTCAATGTGGTTTAAATACTTTTAAAACCATATCTTACATTACATTTCACTGTAACTTTGCCGATCCCCCCAAAATTGCTATTAAGAAATGTTCCTGTTTATGATCCCCTCCAATAATGAAATGGGATTTACGCCCTTGGGTGGAATATTAAATCAGAAGACTGCTTCTAAATGCTTCAACTAGATAGTGGAAACTTGGAAACGTTGTCAGTATTCCGTTAATGTAGAAAAAAAAAAAAAAAATTTTTGCAATTGCAGTGTTTCCATTAGACAACACTGCAACACTGCTCATGTTTGGTAAGTAATTATATGCTCAATCAATGGAGACACCGCTGTTGACGACAATCCCAAAACATATAGCTGGTGTTAAAATGACTAAAAAGTTGTTCACCTCAATCCAATTGAAATACGTGACCTGTCCTCAAAACTAGGATGTATGTAGAAATTAAATTTTAAATAAGTCTGCCATTGCTGGAGGAAAGATAAACTAGTCAGAATTCTGACAGAAGCTTCTTGATGCAACAAAAACAAAATGTCTTTGCTACTTGCACACCTAACATTAAAGGGAGTCTATATATGCATTTGAAACTGAATAATTATGAATCTATAATAATTTCCAACCACTTGTTTTGTGTATCTGTGGCAACAAGGTATTGCTTTTGTATTAGCATGCTAAAAGCTCCCTTGAATTATGACCCTGATCTCCAGAGGAGGTGAAAAGGAGGCTTACTGGATACAGTAGCTGTTAGCATGCCGTGAAAGTCATGACACTGTCGTACAGCAACAGTCTTCAGTCAGAGGCCTCGTCGGTTTCACTGCGAGATTGACTGCAACTGAAGATGCTTTCTGCCCACAGGAGCAAAGTCCATGACTCTTTCAAGATCCTTCGATGATATGAGTTATGAGCCAAACTCCTGCTTTAATAGGGTTTCAGCCTAGAAAAGGAGCGGGAGCAGTTTTTTTGCCCCAATCTTCCCCTTACAACAATCTTAGAACTTTCTGAGTTCTAAGATTGACGATAAAGTTTACTTTTGACTAATGTTTTTCTTTTACAACTTTTAAAACTAATTACTTTTAGTTCATTGTTCCTCTTAAAAATCTTAGTTGATCATTTTAGGCCTCATTTATTGTATTTAAACGTACAGATAAGAGGCTATAAAGCAAAAATAACTCCAAATGGAGATTTACTGTTGCTAAAACAAAAAAGAAAAAAAAGAGAGAAAGATGACAGGTATTTAGCTCAACAAGTTACTTTAACTTTAGATTTATTTCTCTTCACTGAAAATACAGCTTTGTACCAACAAGTATATCAGTATATCATTATTCACCAACTACTTAAATGACACATTGTCAACCTTATTACATGCCAACATATGAGGCCAGATTGTTAACATGCTAATTATTAGTCGCTCTTGAAAGAACATTCATAGGCTTCCTCCACGGCTGGAGGATTGTTGTTATTTAAACAATATTCATAATTTAAAAAAAAAATACAAACAATATGAACTTCTTCTCGGGTGTTTTAATAACTGTGGCTTCAGAAATGACATTGTTTGAGCAGGAAGACAGAAGTGGGGGATACTGATGTTCACTGGGTCATCTGGGCTTCCATAGTCTGGGCCGCCCACTCTGGAGCTGCCTGGCGAATCTTTTCTAGCAGGTTGTTGACTTGAAAACACAGAGACTGGATCTGTTTGTCCCAGGTGGGAAGGGGTTCCCGGGCTGCCAGAGACACAGAAAGCAACCAGATGAAGACATGCAGGCTGTGTGACGCTGCTGAGGAATCCAGTTTAACGAGGCTGCCCCCTTCTGGACACAGACGCCAGCAACAATTTTGCTAGTGCAAAATCCATTTTGCTCTTTCTTGGACAGACTGAACTGAAATGCCAATATCCCCCATTGGGAACTAATAAATTCATAAATTAATTCAAGAGGTTATATCACCTGCGTTGGATGACCGTGAATTCAAAATAGTTTTTCAGGCTGTTATTTGCAGCCTTGCTTATTTCATAAGCAGGCTGACTAATTATCAGTTTCAGTTTTGATTATGGAAATGCAGAGGATTCTTGACGTGTATGTCAAGAACCCTCTGCATCTTAAACTTCTTGTTGCGATCTTCAAACTATTCTAGGGCTGAAACGATTAATCATGACTGTGAATCGATTATTGAAATAATTGTCAACTACTTTAATCATTAACTAGAGGACACAGACAAAACAAAAAAGGTCAGTTGATCAAAGAACACGCAGCAGTAAATAAGCCAAAGCTGTCCAAAAAATATATATAAATATACATTTTGCATTCAAGAAAAGAAAAAAAAAACAAAGACATCTTTGACTGTAAATATGTTCTACCCAGAATGACTCAACGCAGTTTAAGTTTCACCTAGTTTAAATTCTGTTAAAAAAATAAAATAATAATAATAATAAAATCTCCCATTGAGCACTTTTTGCAGTATAATTATTAATCAAAAATAAATAAATAAATAAATAGACAGATCAGCCCCAGACGGTATTAATGTTAAGTCAAGTAGAAAGAGCTGAGCTTTTCACATGTTGATGTTAGAAGAATTATTTTAGCTGCAGATTTATTGTTTTCTCTATATGATCAAACGTTCACTAAAGAAATACCACTATTGTATTTTTGGAAAAATAATTGTTAATTTTCTTCTTTAAAACCCCCCCAATTAATTACTTGTTTATTTCTACTTATTTATTTAATTCTAATCTTGTATAAAATAAGCATAAGTGGTTAAATGAAAAAAAAAAAAAGTCATAGAATTAGTCCTAAGAATAATTAGTTACTAAAATAATCTTTAGTTGCAGCCCTAAACGACTCATGAACAGTTTCTGTTTCGTGGCTCAGTATCCCACGGTAACCGGCCGCAGACGCCGGGGAAGATTTGTTTACATGAAAGGCTGTAATTGGTCTCCCTGGTGACCCCTGCTATCCCAAAGTTTGCCCTGTAGACCTCGGCCCAAAGCATCCGACTGCCTCCAGGTGCTTATCTCTGTTTTCCCATGATGCATCCTGGTATCAAGTGTTTACTAGATCAGCAAAAGATTCACCTGACACTCCAGATAACGTTTTTGATGTGCAATGAGCTGCAGCTAACTGCGCATTCACATTGTCCTGCTTCTAACATGTCAACTTTGATGGTATGGTATATTAATGTACTTACATTTGAACAAAAATAAATGAAAAATTAAAAAAGGACAGCAACCAGATCACATAGACTCACTTTCAAAGTGAACGATGCCGTCTATCTGGTCAATGAAGCCGTTCATGCGTCCCTCAGTGATCATCTGAGACGCAATCTTCTCAGCCTAGACACAGAGACGTTGTTTGCTTATTGCTGGCGAAACACACAATCTGTAGGACAACGCGCATATCCGAATGTCCTGTTTGAACACGAGAAAGTTAAGCCATCACCTTCGCCGGGGGGATTTCCAGGAGCGCTCCCAGCTCTTCGAACGTGATGTTGTTGTAGAGTTTGCTGGCCGACAGCAGGTTGTGCTCGATCACAGCTCTGTCTAGGATGCTGGAGCCTGAAACGAGAGAGTTTGTCATCTCTGGCTGTTGCCAAATTTGTAAGGTTAAAAAAATAAATAAATAAAAAAAACTTTTCCTCATTTTGTTGGGGTAAAAATTGTTCCAGATATGGAAAATGTGCCACTGTTCTTCTCTTTGGTCCTTTTGGACCTCTGACATGTTTTCAGGGTATAAAGTCATGTGTCATTTCACATGGACTTAACAACCAACTACAAGAAAAGTAATTTTTGTTACGTAAATGTAGGCGATAATTAAAATCGGTATAGGCCGATGTTGATCAATTTAAAAAACAAAAACATATCTGTATCAATTCCGTAAATAAAAGTGAGATTATATTAACATCTTGTTGCCATTTGTGTTTCTGGAAGAGAAGGGGTTTGGCCGTGTGACAGTGACAGTGATGCAGCAGAGGATTGTGGGTGTTTCCCTAAAGCACAGAAGCAATTTCAGCTCTGTGGTTGTTTTTCCACAGTGTTGAAAGCATAGAAACATTTATGTACAGATAAATATTGGATATAATTATCGGCCCAAATTATCAGATCGGTGCATCCCTAATGGCTATATTTCACTAAAAACAGCAGATCCACCAATTTCTTGTAAAAGGATCGATTCCAATCTTTTTTGTTTGTCCCTTTAAAATTTTCCAAAAAAGAAACTAAACTTTGTGAAGATGTATGTTTTGTTTTCAATGAAACATACGGATTGTTTCAAGTTTAAAGTTCCCTGGAAATGAAATAACTAAAACTACAAGTGATAACATACCCAAAGAAATCTGCAAACATTAAATTTGCTTATTTTTTCTGAAATGGAGAATTACAGTTATCATCATAAACCATCAGATCTGAATCAAAACTCTGTTAGTTCCTCCACTCTGCCCAGAGTCAATATTCACACTGGAGCTTCTCTTTGTTCAAACTTAGATTATTAAAAAGTTTATCTGCTGCGGATAAGATAATAACTGCTCATGTTTGGTAAGCTTTGTTTGCACATGATAAAATAAAACTTTGCTGAAATATGCTAAGGACCAAATTACCTAAGGTCTCATAAAAAAGTTTAAAAAAATGTTAAAAAGTTGGTCACAGTTGGTGTAAAGCAAGGTTAAGCAACATACGAGTTTCTGTTGCGTAAAAAACAACAACAACAAAAAAAACAGTCCTGTGTTGTTACCGTCTGCCGTTGTGGCTTTCTGATGGGGCATCAGCATCGCAGCGAACTCTTGCAGCTGGTTCCCTCTGATGATGCGGTCCAGGTACATCTTCTCCAGGATCCCGTAAGCGGCCAGCTGCTGGCAGCGCTCATCTTTGAAGAGAGTGGCCAACATACGGGAGCGCTGCTGTCCTGCAGCGGATCAAAAATAGGATGTTGGTAAGCATGACAAAAGAAATAATTAAAAAAAATGCACTATCGGCCAAAGTTAACAAGTTTTCAAAATACCAGAATCGGTTCAATAAGTAAAACTGGCCGATATTAACAACTGACGATTATTTCCATCTTGTCTGTGTTTCTCAAGAGGAAGGTGGCAGGGTTGGTCATGTGGTATTCACAGTGTACACTTCCACTAATATGGTAATGCACTAATAGCAAAACAATGTTTTTTGCATAGCGCTTTAGTTAACTTTGAAAACATCTAGCATACTTAACTTCCCCTAAATAAATGTTCCCAATAAATCCTAATCCTAATCCTCTGGGCTGCTTTGTAAACTCTCAGTTTGAATAAAGGTTGGCAATCTGTGTTGAAGTTTTGGTTATTGAAGCCTGTGTTCATGCTCTTATTTTGAAGTCTGTTTACACAGCAGTCCTGTTTCCTCTCCTCACATTCTCTCTTTTGTTTTTCCCCAAGACACTTTATTGACCATTTGTGGCGAATACGCTACAAACGAACAAATGTTTATGTTTAGTTTTTTGATTAAGAACGGTATATATTGATTATTGGCCACCAATAGTAATATGGAATATACTGACCAAAATTTTCATATCAATGCATCCCTAATATAATGACAAGTAAGGAATGAACTGATGAGATCATTTCTGAAAAAATGTAAGTCAAAGTCAGATTTCCTGTACCTGCGGAGGCCAGGATGGTGCAGTTCAGGGCGTGTTTCAGCGCCTCCAGTCGTTCACTTTCATGGACGATAGACTTATAAGACAGCTCGTTGTATCTCTGCGCAGCTTCAATGAACTTCCTCCTGAAATCAAGGACTCTGGCGTAGCACACCTGGCAAAGAGCAACAGCTTCGGTCGCAGTACAACAGGAGGACAGACGTCACAGTAAAGACTTTGCACCTCGGAGGAAGGCTTTGTTTTCGATAAAGAGATCGCGCACCTTATAGTGGATCTGCAGCTGTTCGTTCGACGACTCGTTCTGAAGCAGCGAGGCTCTGTTGATGTAGGCCTCCGCTTGCACGGGGTCGTCGTCTTCTAGGTAGAGCCGGGCGATTTTTAGGTACGTGTCCAACTTATAGTCGACGTTATATTGCCTGTGTTTAGGGGAGAAGCAAAAAGGCGTTCAAATACGTGAAACTTTTACGGAGATCTGAACGTTAATCTGTAAACAAACTACATACTTTTGCCCGGTTTCCAGAGGAATGCCAACTAAAACTTGCGCAGCATTTCTCCAGTCTCCCTCCTTTTCATAAATGGTTGCTAAGTGCTGTCTGATTGAGGCCACCTGAAGACACAGGAGCATCATTTAGCCATGCAGGATTCAATCTGTTATTTTCTTTAACATTACAAGGAATTAAAGCTGAAGTCTGCAACTTTCATAAGATTTTTTTTTTTTTACATATTTGTTTAAATTGTCACTCCCCGTCAGTAGAGCCTGTTGTGAATGCTAAGGTTAGTTAGCACGGCCACCGATGACGGCGGTTTTCCTGTAACGGTGAATTGTTTCTCAACACGTTTACGAGGTCGCTTGACAACCTCTGGCTCTGATTGGTGGTTTTTAACCGGGAGCGTCAGAGAAGTTTAATCTTTTCACAGATTATCTGCACCATCGCGACGTGGTGACAGTTTTAACAAATATGTAACAAACAATTTTTACAAACAAAAGAAAATCTCCATGGAGGTTGTGGCAGAACATAAAGAAACCTACCTGTTCCTCAAAAGAGATGACCCTCGGTTGGATCTTTTCCAAGGTGAAGTGATACACCGCTTTAGCCGTGGCGTCCGGCAGGTTGGGCAGGTGCGTGCAGAAGTCAGTCAGCAGCTGTCTGGAGATGACAAGGCTGACGTTCTCATTGACCACTGAAAAAAAAAAAAGCGGAAAATTTCACAGTCGCTCAAAGAAACAGACTTGTAGATGAGGCTGGCCACATGAGAACAATATCCGTAATGCATACTCGCTTCGACAAAGGCCTTCAAGGACTCCAGCTGCTCTGCATCCGTCAGCTGAATGGCTTTCTCCAAAATCTGTCGATATCTGTAGAGAAATTTTACTGATTATATGCAACGTTAAGGTCTTCTGAAAAACGTGAAATAAATGTTTAATGTTAAGGTAATGAGAAGAAACAAACAGTTCAGCAAGAAAACAGGATATACCAATCACCAGGTCAGTGATTGAAATTGATCATTTTGCTGCGAGTCAAAAGTAGAAAATCCTTATTTTTTTTCCTCCTGATCAACTCAACATCCGACATGTGGTTGTAGTTTAACATTCACTCTTAGAAGAATTTTAAAAATCGTGACAGACTGCTTTTTTGGATACAGATAAGAACAAGTGAAAATGAAGTTTGATATGTATCTTGTTCAGCATTTGCCTGTCTTCATAAGATCGTAAACTCACAGAGGATTTTATCCGCAATATTTGTGGATCATTTGACATTCCTCCTAAACCCATTGCAATGTGTCTGTGTGATATTAAACATAGCCCAATTGTAACTCGTCTTAGGTTGTTTTTTTTTCTACCTGCAAATTAAAAAGCAACGTTAGCTTCCATGCAAGTCAGCAAGCATCGCAAAAGTATATCAATACCCAGAGTAACCTCTTGCTTCGTGAATACAAAATACTCTTAAATTGCGCTACACTGTCAGACTGAAGCGGTCAGTCTAACGAGCTGCTATGTAGCTAATATAACTGAGTGAATGATATTAGCATAGCTAAGTCTAACAAAGCTACATTGCTACTAGCTAACACGAATGCGGCGTTTCCGCAATGATTTTCAATAGCAGCTTATGTTATTGTCCGCTGATAGCTACGTACTTGGCAGCAAGGTCCTTGTGAGATCCGGTTGAATTCATCAGCAGTGCAAGCTCCTGTCTCACTTCGGCCGCCATCGTCGCTAAATGTGTTGCTAAAAAACGTCAACAACACCCGGTTTGCTAGCCTCCCTCTCTGCGCATGTGCAGGCTGGAAGTGCGCGAGCTGAGCTGCCTTCCTCAGATGAGCGCGCTGACATAAACGGTGCATTTGTCGTAATGGCATTAGAATCCCAGTAATAATTTGTAAAAGTAAAAGCAGATTTTTTTAAACACTTATTTAGCAAGATTTATAATTGTTGACTAGCAATTTATGAAGGAATAAACTTCATAAAGCTAAATATATGGAAAGTGAAGTTTAGATAGATAA
Source organism: Brachyrhaphis roseni (assembly GCA_903066815.1). Taxonomy (NCBI): domain Eukaryota; kingdom Metazoa; phylum Chordata; class Actinopteri; order Cyprinodontiformes; family Poeciliidae; genus Brachyrhaphis; species Brachyrhaphis roseni. Next base: position 61,862 of record CAEFZY010024819.1, on the reverse strand, counting down.
AAAGATCATTTTATTGGTGTGTAACAGTTCAATATTGCTTCTTTGGTGAAAGTAAACCACTTATATGGGAAAAAGCTGTAATTTGTCCATATACAGGTAAAATGTGTACCATGAAAGTTTTTTTTCTCTGTAGTTGATGCTGTTTCTGGATAAATAAATTAAAAACACACATCATAATTAAGTGGATTTGAAAGTTTGTCTTTAAAAAAAAAAAAAAAAAAAAAAAAAGCTAGGACTAAATGAGGAGATCCAGCAAAGACCGAACACACGGTATGGTCAATACGTCATCATAAATGTTTAGGAGTGTCCTTGTTGGTGCTATTTTCAAGCTTTCATAGGTTTTAAAGTGTAAATTGTAATTCTTTATAAACAAAACCTGCTTAATATCACCGCTGTTTAAAATGTACATATTTCTAAAATGTGTTTTAGATTTGTGACGACGTCAATTACATTTCTATTATAAGTAAAATCTGCGCTGTACCTTTAAACAAAGTGTCACGGTGACGTCGAACGTGGAGGGCGTGGCCGCTCTGTGAAATGTCAGGGAGGAATGGCGCTCGGCGCGGTATTTTGAACAATCGCCTTTTCCTTTCCTCGGTTCACCTGGAAACGCTGCCCAGCGTTAAAATCTCGGGTAAGCACGGCTGCATATCGGCCCCCTCTACGCTTGACTGCAGCGTATCCCACCGGAAGCTGCAAAGTGAAGGACGTAAATAATGTTGAGGTATAATGTTGTGCTAGCTAGCTCGGGTTAGCCAGCTCAGCAACTTCGCTAGTACAGTCAGTTTGTCCTGCCCGCTGGGCTGGCTTCATGAAGCTGCTGATCATAAAGATAGTCAGGAAGGCGCAGAGTTTCCCTAGAAATGATCATGTACAGAATGATGAATGTTTAAACACTTTTTTTTTTTTTCCAATGTAGGATATTTTGTGAACCGTCTGGTTAGTTAACTTACTGTAAAGTAAACGCTTCAGCTGGACAATGACAGGTTATGGTCGGTCTAGTGACGCGATTTTTGTTCTTTTAAGCGACTGACCTGTTAATACAAGATGTGTAAATTATTACTGCTGAGCACAAGTCGAATCAGACACACAGAGGAGCCTGTTCTGTTGAAACATGGTTACAGCAGCTTGAACTGGAATTGTGCCGCACAGTGTTTGCTTCTAAATGGATTTCTCAGGTGACAGGAGCAATTAATGAAAGCTAGCTTTGTTTACACTGTCAGTGTGTAGAAAGAGCATACCGCATCCCTGAGTACACATTAACAAGTTTCTTATTAATTTCCGGCCTTGTTTCTACGTGTTATTTTTATTTTTTATTTATTTATTATTTTTTTTAACGAGTTGTGTCTGTAAAAGTCGCAGTCGAATGGGGGGAAGAATATGAAATGGATAGTGTTAGCCGGAGAGCTAACCGAGTTGATGACGAGGTAAAAATGGCGGATCTTTCGAAATCCAACTCCGGCCTGAAATAGTAACGCAACGAGCTGGACGCTTTCCCCCCAGTCTTTTACCCCGAGCGACATCACGTCTTGGGTCTCAGTGCAGACGGACGCAGCCCGCGGTTGTTGGCCGTCCTTCCAGGCTCACGGTAACACTTGGAGCAGTGACCGTGTCTGCGTGGAGTAAATATGGGGCGGGCAGAGTGGGGGGTTCATGTATGAGCGTTTCGCTGGATTAATGTGGAGCAGAGTGCGGCAGGACAAAGATACGCCGGAGATAAACGGCGCGGCCTAGCGGACCCACCGTCAGCTGTCAGCTTCTGTCAAAATCAGCTCTGCCTTCATTTAATCTTCCCTCCCTGGCAGCTAACATTACAGGTCAAGTTCTCAAAGCGGGCATTTTGGTGTCAACTCACTGCTAGCTTTGGCTTGGCTAGCTGTATGTTTGTTGGTTAAAGGCGGTGTGCATTGCTACCCTGTCAATGCACATTTGCATTACATGAACATGCCTCCAGCATGATGCATGTTCAACTCTCAACTTCCGAACACGAACGACGTGTTCGGAAGTTGAAAGGTGAACCGTGCTCTTAATTTCATCTCCATTGTTATTGTTTCAGTTGCCATGGCAAAGCAAGGGCGGTATTTTGGATTCAGTGTGCATTACAGAAAAGAAAGAAAAACACTACAGTTAGCAGATACATACATTAAAAGAGCTACCATGCAAACGAAGACAGAAGCTGTAGGATTTTGAATGTAAAACTATTAGAAAAATACTTCTTTGATAGAAATAGGGTTTATGAGGGAACCGCACATCTCTGCTCATGTTTAAAACCAGTTCCAGCATTAAATGTTCGTTAGAATTTAAAGTTTATGGAGCTTTGAAAATGTGTTCTTGTGTTGTTATGCCATTGCCACATTACTTAAACGATCTCACGTTTATTGCCTTTTCAATAATATTGAAAAGGCAATATTATTGATTATCGCTATAACTTATGGGACAATTTATCGTTCAGTAAAAATTATTACCATGACAGTGCAGCAATAATAATAAAAAAAACCCTGATATGCGGTTATTTCAAGATATTTTCATGAACTTCACTCATGAACAGTTTTTGTCTTATTTCTTTTTGTAGGATTTTATGGATTTGTTTCATTAGAGACTTGTATTCCATTCAGTTTTGCTCTTGTTTTGAAACGTCTCATTTTTGACACATCTAGTAGAAATATATATATATATATATTTTTTTGTATTATTTTATTTTTTTTTAGGTCTAACGGAGAGCTAAGACACAGCAAGCATGGATGTGGTGTCACCGGAGCTCAACAGTCTCCTTCCTGATGAAATCATGGATACGGAGGCCATAGAGGAGGTCCCTCACTCCCAGTCAGAGCCCACGCATGACACGTCTGTCCCCATGGAAACAGACGCTCCCGTGACATCGGAAACTTTAAACATCTGCTCCAACACCGCTCCGGCGAAGCACGTCCAGGCCGTGACCACCGCTGCAGCTGCAGACTCCGCCACCGGGAGTCAGTCTTCCATCACGATTTCCGCTTCGTCAACCTTGTTCACCATCAAGCCCGCCTTGGCTACTTCCACAGCTGCGACCAAAACTACAGACAGCCTCACCGGGACGACGGTTTCCACGAGCGGCACGCAGAAGCTCGCGACTCCCTTCGCCTTTTCTGCCGCCAACCACCAGATCATCCTGAATAAGGTGGCCTCGGCTCAAGCCACGGAGGCGGCGAAAGCTGCTGCTGCCCCGGCCCAACTCATCAAACAAGAAGGGCAGAAACTTTTGGTCACGACGATAGGGAAATCAGGGCAGCCGATAGTGCTCCAGTTGCCCCACACGGGTAGCAAACCCGGGGTTTCACAGACTTCAGGGGACGCAAAGTCTCCAACGCCGCAGTTCAAAGTGGTGACTATCGGTGGGAGAGAGCTGAAACCAGTGGTGGGGAGCGCTGGCAACCAGGTGACCACCTTACAGGCCCAGCAGCTGAAGACCGTGCAGGTAATAATGCTTGGTTTGTGTTCATAACACAATAAATGAAAGGAACGCCAACTGAGGATTTAACATGGCTACCGATGTATCGATGATCTGAGTTAGCTAGTTTCACGCTCTGTCTTCTGGTTGGAGAATAAAATCCTGTCCTTTTTTTTTTTTTTTTTACCTGAGTGGTGAATGCACTGTACACAAACACCAACAGGTCATGATGACTGAAACAACTGACTGAATACGAGCCAAAGTTTGATCTACTGTGAGTAACGGCGTTTCCATTACAAATGTGCACAAAACTTTGGTGATGTTCTGTCAGTTGTGAAAAAGCACAATTTTGCAATTGCTGCGTTTCCATTAAATAAGAAACGCAATGAAAATCACTAGTGAATTAACGTTTCTTCATGCGTTGAGTCATTGAATATATGCTACAATGTCATCCTCCCACTACTTGCTGTCGTCTTCTGTTTCTTTTCTTTTAGTAACATCCGGTGGTTGTTCATAAGATTTGTGTTACACAAAAAAGGGTTTCCATTGTAGTTTTGCCAAATTCGCTAATTTTGCTAAATTAAAAAAAATAAATAACTTCCTCGCACCACAATTTTTTTTTCTTTCCCAAAATTGCCATGTTTCCATTAAAAGCAAATTTATTTTCATAATTCCAATTTGCACAATTTTATGATCAATCGAAACGCAATTACTGAGGTGTATATAAAGGAGCCGAATAAAGATTCAAGAATGCATTGATTGAAGATTTTAATGGCCGATCATCAATCTTTAAAACCCCTTAACTGGGGGTGCTGTGGTGGTGCAGGGGTTAAGTATAACCCTTAGTCCTTGATACGACCGTCGCAGGTTCGATTCCTGGCCTGGTGACCTTTGCTTTGTGCCTTCCCTCTCTCTCTTTACCTACTTTCCCGTCTTGGCACTTTCAAATAAAGGTCACCAGAGCCAAAAAAACCTTAAAATTCTTAACTGTCCAGGACAACATCAGTGACCTCATCTTGTAGATAAGATCAGTTCCACAATAAGCATTGTCCGATCACCCAAAATAAGAAAATCAAGGTCGACTTTTCGGCACACCCCAATTAGTAATCCATGCCCACTGAAACCATGTCAGTCTAACCCACATCACTTCTCCGTTACAGTTTATATTGGTCATAAAAAAAAATCCAACCCGACCTGGTCTGATTAACTTCTGCACCCTAACTTCTTTATTTCCTCATCATCAAGCAAATAAGCAAATAATTCTGGTTCGGGCTATAAATCTAAACTCTATTCTCTATTAAACAGCTTCTCTGCTCACGTGCTTAACATGTTCTGTTTTGTAACTAATGTTTCACACACAACAAGGTTTAATGGACTGCAGACCTACCGGGTATAGTAACTGTAGACTTTTTTGTAAACAAACACCTAATGGAGCCCAGCATACAGGGTTATGAATCATAAGAGGTTACAGAAAGTTTGTAGGTTCCTGTTAAGATGCCAGATGTTTGTGAGTTGCAACCTTCTCCCATGTAGTCTGGCATTTTGTCCTGACTCAGCTGAAAAGCAAACAACTCTTAGAGGAGGAGAAGAAAAAACTGCAACAGCCTGTTAGCATGATTGTGTGCACTCTTATGCTAATACTTGTTGGAGCGCCTTTTAAATCAGCCATCTTTGGTTGGAACCCATCAGCATCACGCATCTCGTCTTCGTAATATTTTCCAACTTTACCCGGCAACAGCTCTCCACAACTCTGATTGTGAGGACAGTTCGTATCCATAGCCTCTTTATTATTATTATTATTATTTTTAAGTGACCTTACAGATTTTTATTAGGCTCTATAATGTTTAAAAATGGCCTCAAAACAACAATACAAGTCCAATAATTATTGGGACAATTTATCTTCTAACTAAATTTGTTATTGTGACAGACTTATTCAGCGCCACATTACATCACTCTTATGCTTTTCATTTGAATGACACTGAATATATTTCGCAATATTGGTGTAAAAACTTTTGATATTGTAACAGCCGTAATTGGTGTACTATCTCTTTAAGATACTCTAGTATCTCTAATGACGTCACGAGTAAGCGCCACTGCTTCTCTGTAGAGAGCGTGGGAGAAACGTGCTGTAGTCGCTACATGGACATGTTAGATCCCTAACTTCAGTAACGTTACGGGTTGTTTGGACTCTGCTCATTGTCATGTTTGGTAATATAGCAGCCGTTCAACCGGGCGTTGTAAGGTTGGTTTATTAAAGGACAACACTGTGGAATTCCCAGTACCAGTGTGGTTGTGAGTTTTCTGCCGCCTCTTCTCCTCCCTTAAACACCACTCAAGCGTTACAATATAAATGCATTAGGATTTTTTTTATTTTTATTAACAAACATCTGGTGTCTCCAAACTTTTTGTCATGTGGGCCAAAGTCAAAAGCGTCAGTACATAAACACTAAAATTACCAAAAATGTGATTAAAAAAAAAAAGTTACCTACTCAACAATAAACTATAAACCATTATTTTATTAATTCTACTTTTTTATATATGTATTACAATGGGATTGTAGATCCAAAACTTCACGTTTTGTTTTTTTTACCTTGTTTTTCTTGTCATATCAAAATCACCCAGTTTGCTTATCATTCTGGGCTCAAATGGAGAAAACTAAAACAGTATTTCGTCTATTCTCTGCAATGAAAAGAAAATTTTGCTCAGTTTTCATTTGCAAAACACTTGCTGGACTTGGCTGCGTTTTAATGCAGCAGTTGGGTGTATTTTAGACTCTGCCAATGAGGAGATGTGGTCCTAGTTACCATGACGATGGAAAGAAACCAGAAAGCTTGGAAGGACTGATGACTTTCTGTTTAACATTTTTGTGTGTAGATTTGAATTTAAAAGTCGTAGCTTTGTCCTTTTTCTTTATCGGGGGTCCTAAAAAACAAATGAGCTGCAATTAACGCTGATTTATTTTTTTCCTTTTCTTTTTTTTAAAAAACAAAAACTGATCACGTCCTTTTAGATCCCCAAGAAAACACCAGCATCCTCAACTGCTCCAATCAAGTTCATCATCACAAAGACAGTCAACAGCAAAGGCCTGAGTCCTCAGACGTCGGTGACTCCTGTTATCGCTGGTAAGCGTCTCCTCTGACGCGATGACTACCTGCTGCATTCAACTTGCTGCTTCGTTAATGCTCCGCGGTGCGTTTCCAGGGCGCGTGGTGACACAAACGTCTCCGGTGATGTCGCCGAAAACCATCACGCTGTCCGAGCCCCACAACACTACAATCCAGAGCATTCCTGGCAAAAAGATCGCCATCTCGCCTCTGAAGACTCCCAGCAAGGTGAGCTGCTGGGAGATCTGCTGGGTTCAGTGTGTTCAGGCTGAAGGTGGCGCTAAACACCAAGCTTTGCCCGTCTTCAAAGCTTGGTGACCCGTTAGCTGCGGGCCTGACCCGAATTGATTATTCTGGTGATTAATTGATTAATCAGATGTAAAAATTGGCACATTCTGTAGATTTTTCATCTAACAATGTATGCTTGTTTCATGCGGTATTGGAAATGCATAACAAATTGCAAAAAAGATATTTTAATTCCGTTTTGCTCCTTTTTTTTTAGTAATTGAGTAATCGGCAATTAATCGTATAGAAAAAAAATTGGGACACTGCAGATTTTTCATTGAGGTCTTTTTTATGCAATATTAGAATGCATTAAAATATGTAAATAATGCAAATTCTTTTTAAAATAAGAAAATTAACATTTTATTGCCTGAAGTGCAAAAGCTTTCTGCTTAATTTAATATCCATGTAGCTTAGGGCTAATTCGCTGATTATTAATTATTGTTTTTATTGATAACTGGATGGCAAAAGGTGCTTAATATGAGAGGTTGTTTTGCTTTTTGTTGTTTTACACGACAGGGCTTCCCCCAGAAAACTTGCTGGGCCTGGTGGTTGGGGCGTAGGCAGTTATTCACCCAGTGGCCTGTTGTGTTTTTGAGTTAAAAAATGTCTAAAGTTGACAGGAAATTTGAAAATATCACTTGATCATTTTGTGTTATTGGTAAGATTAATTATCTGAACACCAGCTATAAAGTCTTAAAAAATGCGAACATTAAAAAAAACCTTAAATAAATAAGCAATGCTAAGCCTGGTGGGGGCACAAGTAAAGTCTGGTGGCCCGCCAGGCTTACAATACATTGGCGGAAACCCTGCGCGATTACTGAATTAATCGTTGATTAATTGTTAACTTGAGTATAGACTCAAAAAAGACCAATTGCTAAAAGAACAGCACACTCAGAGCAGTTATTAAGCTAAAATTGTGCAAAAAAATTTATGCATTTTGCTTAGAAGATTTTAAAAATAATATTCTTTCCGTGTAAAAACGCTCCACTCAAAACTCAAGTGCATATTTTGAGCTTCACTTAGTTTAAATTCTGTAAAAATACAAAATCTTTTGGTAAGCACATTTTGTTATCCAATTATTAATCAAAACACTAATCAACAGATCAGCTCTTCACAGTGTTGATGTTAAGCAGAAAGTAAAGTAAATAATGGGTTAATCAATAACTAGTAGGCTATCTTTAGTTGTATCACTGTGCTGAAGCTATCTAAAGCAAATGGGTTAAGACTAACTAATGGTGTTTTAACTTTTTCCTAATTAAAATATTTTTTACTTTTTTTTTTATTATTATTATTTTTTTATATTTATAGATGGGTTTTTTTTATGCGTACCTAAAGATAAATCGCTTTTGATTCAGATAAAACCTTTCTCAGACACTGATATGTAAATATTTAGTCTGCATGTTATTTGTGTCGTCTAGGTAACCGTGGTGTCTGTGGCTTCCCCACCGTCCAACACCAGCCAGAAGTCGGTAGCTCTGCCCGTCAATGTAGCACTTGGCCAGCAAATTCTTACAGTCCAGCAGTCGGCGCCTGCATCTCCAGTCAAGGTGGCCACCAGCCAGACGACGGCGCAGGTGAGGCCACCTGCTGCATGTCTGCAGCATCCTTCTGCTCTCCCTTTATAGTGTTATCGGTTTTCTGCTCAATTTATTCGCCTAAAACCTTGTTCTGTTGTTTCTTTCTGAACCGTCTCAGAACATTAAGCCTGTCCAGTCCGTCGCCGTGGGAGGAGTGGGCGGCTCCCAGTTCAAGACCCTCATCCCTCTGGCCACCCAGCCGAACATGCAACAGATTCAGGTGCCGGGAAGCAGGTTTCACTACGTCCGCCTCGTCACGGCGACCACGGCCAACACGGCAGGCCAGCCCAGCGCTCCCAACACCAGCTCAGTGCCCACGGGTAAACTCTAAACTCCTTCTGCTAATTCAGAGCTAGCTTTCTTGTGTTGGCAGCAAATAGGGATGAGACGATTAATCGCGATGAATCGATTATTGAAATGATCGTTAACAAATTCAGTAATCGATTAATCGTTAACTGGAGAGTACAATTAACGATTATAGCTAGCAACTGACTACTTGTATCAATAGTTACCTCAATAAACGAATGCTATGTTGTATTTTAGTCAATAAAATATTTATTTTCTTATTATAAAAAGGAATTTAATTACTCATTAGCATCGTTTAATGTTTTATAATATTTTATAGAGACTTAAATAAAATTTTTTTAGAATGTGCCAATTTTTGCCTTATCTGATTAATCGGCAATTAATCGATTACTAAATTAATGGAGCCCTACTCGGAAAGCGTGCCTGGACCTTACCGTGTGTGTTTTATGTTTTCCAGGTAAACCTTTAGTGGTGAACACCGGAACGGTCAGGATGTCGGTCCCAGTCGTCCAAGCACAGGCAATAAAACAAGTAAAGCAGACGCTGTATGGTCGCTGGTTTCTTGGGGAGTTTGTGTGTGTGAAATGTTCCTAAGCTGTCCTCTTGCATTCTGCTACCCGTAGGTGGCGCCTAAGACTTTGACATCTGCACCACAAGTGGTCACCACCACTCAGACGCAGCAGCGGCTCATCATGCCCGCCACCCCTCTGCCCCAGATCCAGCCCAACTTCACCAACCTGCCCCCAGGGACCGTCCTCACATCTGCCCCCGGTGGCAGCAATGTGGGTTACGCCGTTGTTCCAGCACAATACGTCACACAGGTTAGTACTACTTTTCTTTATTCGTTTTCTTGAAGCATATATAAAACATTTCTGACGTGGTAACGTCTTTTGTTGCAGCTCCAGCAGTCACAGTTTGTGACGCTCGCCAGCAGCTCTAGTTTTCCTGCGTCCAGCAGCATCCAAACTCAGGCCAAACTCCCTTACAATGGGTAAGACAGGAAATCTTTTATTTTATTTGGCTTTTATTGATTATAGATTGTATTTACTCTATCTCTACCGATGTTAGATGCTATACTTGTTCTCTTTGTTTTGTCCGTGTTTTAATATGATTCGTTGCTTTAAAGCGTTTCGGCAGCAGAGACGACCTCGAGACCCAGAAAACCATGCAACTGCACCAAGTCACAGTGCCTCAAGCTGTAAGTCTGACTGGTTTTGCTTCATTAAAGTGGTAGTGGGACATGTGTTCACTGTTAGGGTTCATCCAACAGCTTGAAAAGTATCGAATTAGCTTTCATCACTTTCTAGATCTGGAGAAGGGTGAAAAAAGGAAGAATGAGTGAGGGAAAAAAAAAGAAAAAAAAAACACAATAATGGTTGCTTTTTAATAAATTTTTTACATTGAATGATAATTAAATAAGATTTTTATGTTTAAATTGCCTCATCACAAGATTAACTTTTTTTTTTGTTATTATTATGGTTTTTGGCAATTGATTAATCGCATAACAAAGTAATATGAACTCCAATTTCCATTCTGGTGATAAAGATTTTTTGTAATTGCAATTTTGTTTAGAGACATCATAATGCATTTTATTTATGGTTGCAGGTGTGTGTGGTTTTTATGTTAGTTTAATTTATAGGATTTTTTTATTTTAAGATGTGTAAAATGTCTTCCAGTGTTAAGTGTTGTTTACTAAATCAATGTTTATTGGTCAAGAGAGCGAACATGCATTATCAATGCGTTCCATATTATATTACATAATTTTTAAAAAAATTTAGGCGTTCCTCCAAAAATTCTGTAATATAATTACATAATTATTACTCGCTCAATAATTGTGAGTTTATTGCTAATTTTTTTTCTTTTGTAAATATGGTCCAAAACATTGGATTTAAATGCTGCTAAATCCCACCTGCAGGTGGCAGAATTTCTTTACTTCTGCTGCCTCAGACTTGATGTCAAGTTCCACTCTGTCATCGACATGGCGAGTAATAAGAAGTCGTATTTACTGTCAAACACAACCACAAAAACCCCAGCAAAATTATTTTGCAGAACTTGCAGTAAGGCACTTTTTTTGAAAGGGTCCAACAAGAAAAAAAATATCAAAAATTGCTTACAAGAATTTCTAACGGAGCACCACAGAATCAGTGCTTGATTGCAAACAAACCCACACAAACAATTGCAAAATCCTTGAAGGAAACAAAGTTTAACTAGTCCTTCTTAGAAAATTCTTAGAGGAGATGCAAAGCATCAAATAAAGTTTTCTCATGTTTCCTCCCTCAGGTACTGTGACTGCTTTGCAAACGGAGAGTTTTGTAATAACTGTAACTGCAACAACTGCTTCAACAACCTGGAGCACGAAACGGAACGACTCAAAGCCATTAAGGTAGTTTCCAGGTTCGGTGTCTGCAGGGATACCGTCGCTTAAACCGTTTGATGGATACTGAGAGGAAGTTTGTTTTTAATTATTCTTTTTACAGACCTGCTTGGACAGAAACCCAGAGGCCTTCAAACCTAAAATTGGCAAAGGCAAAGAGGGCGAGTCAGACCGCCGGCACAGCAAAGGCTGCAACTGCAAGCGGTCGGGCTGCCTGAAGAACTACTGCGAGTGCTATGAGGTTTGTGTACCTCCGTCTCAGCGGTCGGGTGTAAGTCTCTTTTTTTTTTTTTTCCTTTTTAATTAAGTTTTTTCTTATCTTGAAGGCAAAGATCATGTGCTCGTCCATTTGCAAATGCATCGGTTGCAAAAACTTTGAGGAGAGCCCGGAGAGGAAGACGCTCATGCATCTGGCGGACGCGGCAGAAGTGAGGGTCCAGCAGCAGACGGCAGCCAAGACCAAACTGTCCTCACAGATCTCAGACCTGCTGATGAGGACGACTCCCATTATATCAAGTGGAGGCGGGAGGTACTCAAACACTTTCGTCCTTTTGTAATATTTACTTAAATAGAAAGGCAGCTATTGTTTTTTTTGGGTTTTTTTTGCCATTTCATATCCAAAATCAATTTTATGAACTATAATATACGGAAATGTACAGTTTTAAATTTTTTTTATTTTGAGCCTTCCGGCTGGGGGCAGTCGTTACTTAATTGAAAATTTAACTGAGTTGCCATTATAAGATCTATCAGAAATGGAGTTCTCCAGGGGTGTGTTCTTGCAACCCTTCTTCTCTAGTGACCTCCAGAAGTGATGGATGTTCTGTCTAACCAGAATCTGTATCGTCACCTTCGTAAAATAAAGGCAATTTAATTTAAATCTTTATACTGTATTACCTAGCCTACAGCTGCCACTGTAAAATAACAATCCATCTTAGCTCTGCAAACAATTGAACTTGAGGAAGAAAAATCAACACGAATAAACATGCCGTTTTACTTAAACCTCTGTTTTTTTCTGTCCTGCTGCAGGCTGCCATACACGTTTGTGACAAAAGAGGTGCTGGAAGCAACGTGCGAGTGTTTACTAGAGCAGGCCAAACGGGCCGAACAGACTCGTCAGCCTCAGGCGGAAGCTGAGAGGGCGATCCTGGAGGAGTTCGGACACTGCCTCATGAGCATCATCAGCTCTGCCGGGAAAGCTAAAACAGACTGCGCCTCCATCAACTGCTAGGCCAAACTCTTCTGGCTCTCTGTCTGCAAACTCTTGGACAAGGAAGAGCCAGACCCTCTGGCTGCTCTCCGGAAACGCTGAAAGCGGAGAGATCCTCCAGCCTGCTGGAGTTAAGCTGCATTCATAGACTTGAGCTGGAAAACAAAAGGACAGAGCACACTGCCTCCGAAACATGAACTTCAGCCCGATTTATTGCCCTCTAAGGGCTCTCCGGATATCTTCTTTGTTTTTGTTTTGTACACTCTATTCTTTTGCCATCCTGACATTTTCCAAGAACCCCTGTATTTTAATGTCAACAGTTTATCTGTGTTTATCAGTAGACGAACTATCTTTTTGATATTTATTTTAACAAATCTTTGTAATCAAGTGTGAGTGTTAATATGCAAGGTTTAGAGCTCTGCAGTCTGTCGATTATTAACCGAGGGTAGGCTAAGCTATTCCAGCGGCAGTAAGTGGAGATTTTCTACAGGTGTACAGAGAGAGAGAGCCCTCCTCGTAGCAGCTGAACACACTCAGACTGATAGAGTTCAACATTTTCCCCAGGTGCTCTTTTATGCTTTATTAAACGCATACTGCACATGAACTCACAGCTGACTTGAGAAAACATTAGATCCATATGACTGACGTTCCTGCGTGTCATAAAGACAAATAACCGGGATTCACACCAGCTGTTTTCGTCCAACTTAAAATTTAGTTTTAACCCTCCCGCGCTCGTAAAAGAGTAAGTTAACACCCTGTGCGCTGTCCAACGGGGTCGCACTGATACCGCTTGCGGTGCGTGGTTTCGGGAACTGACGGTCTCCTTACATCAACTCGGGGACACGGCTATGATGTCATACCGCTAGCTCTGCTCGCGCGCTAAACGCCAACTTTAAAAAGCGCGACGACCGCGGAAGGGTTAGAAGTAACAGGTTCTCACTGCTCAGAAACCCAGAATTTAAACAGAACTTTGCGACATTATACCCAAAATAAAAATAAACTCAGTAGGTGAAAGTCATACTGGACGTGCACATCCAAGATAACTTTTGTTCTGGTTTTGGAAGTAGCTTCCCAGGTTTACTTGCTGCATTTGTTAAAGAAAAAAAAAATAAATAAACCCATGCCACCTTCTGTTGCCCTCCTCACAAACAATCTATTTCAGGGACGCACCGATATGAAAATTTTGGCCAATATCGATATTAACCTTGCTGTTTGGTTGATTAACCAATATTGACCGTTGACATGGCTTCTCTACTTCAGCTATGCAGTCCTCAATCCTGCCCGGTATCATGATTTTTATTTCAAGTAAAAAAGTGTGAAATACAAAAAGAAAGGAGTTTTACAGCATACTGTATGTCATTATAATTTGACATGTATTATGAACTGTTATAACACTTCATAACTCAGTCCCAGAGAAACAGTTATTGATTAATTCAATTTCTATCAGTACGACCCCTCCTCAATTAGTAGTTCTCATTTTTTTGTATTGCTTTACAAAATTGCTTGTTTGTGCTTTGCTTCAACTCCTCTCTCGTACCAATTCCATATACACTCCACAAATTGATACACGTAATCCTCCTTGTAGTACGAACAGTGTTGTTTTTTGTTAATTAAGTTGACCTCTTCAATTGTACCTCCTCTTCTCCGTCACTAAACATTTGTTGAATGTTTCCAGGAAGTAAACCGATTCTTGTTTTAAACGTAAGAACTGTTTTATATTTAACCACTTCCCATAATTTTTTGTTTGCTTTCAAAAAGAGCTTGTGTTCCCTAAAATGCAGATTGTGAGCTATTCTGATTGAGTATATTATAATGGTTGTAAGTTGTTTTTTATAAGTGTTACCCCAAACCTCCACACTATAACTCAGGTACGGTAATATTAGAGATGAAAACAAGAGGAGCCTTGTGATTAAGTATGTAACGTGTTTTGCCCAAAATTGAAATTGTCTTTGCTAGTTTTGATATAACTTACTTCATTTTGGATTTCCAGCAGATTTTATGGGCCAGTATCACATGGAGACACTTCATTTCAAATACTCTCCCCACTTCAGTATTATCAATTTATTATTTTTACTGTTGTACGTACAGAAATATTGCGATTTTAAAATTACACATGCTGAGGTCTCATGTCGCCCTGGGTGGTTGCCCACGTCGCCCATATCAGAAACCGCCAATGGATATATTGTTGAATATTGTCTGCATTTGATTTATTTGAAACACTTCAGTTTATTACATCCATTTTTATTCTATTTTACAAATAAGTCCCCTAAATCAGAGGTTCATATGCAGTCACCATTGTATAACAGGGTTCAACATACTCTTCACCACCAGGTAAGAATGTTTGTACGTGTGTCAAAGTGAAAAGCAAGAAGCTAGTTTCCTGAAGATTTAATTTTCTAATGTCACCACTTGATGGCAGTGTTCTTCCGATAGTTGTTGCTGCTGAACAACAGTACGACCAACTACGTCACCGTGCAAAATGATACATTGATGATATCAATTAAATTACACTTGGGATACGAGCCTTTTTACGATAAAATATCATAACATATGAAAATACTTTGCTACAGTAAAAAAGAAACGGAACATAGGTATAACGCGTCTAGGCACATTCCAACCGCTAGTTAAGTTAATTACAGTGGGTGGCGACACCTTTTTGGTTGGTTCGCCGCTAACAACCATCAATCCACAGTAGAAGAAGAGGAAGGCGGAAAATGATGTAATGACCAACGTGCGGCTGCAGCGTGTTGGAGGAGTTAAAAAGTTTTTCTTTCTACCTGGGTATAAAAACTTTTAGTTGTAGTTTTTTCGCTTATTACGTGCATTTTAAGCAAGTTTGTGTCGAGACTCAAAGTATTCCTCGGTTTTCACTCTTATGTCAAGAGGCGAGTTGGCTACAATAGATTCTGCTGCATAAAAACGTATATTTAACTGCGTAATTAATTAGTAATTTCAAATGAACATTAATTTGTCCAATTTTGTTGTTTGTTCATTTTTCACGCGACGCCACGTGCTGTAACTCACAATTTGCTTTAGTTTATTCAGAGTTCAATAGAAAAAGTGTGGCCGTAGTAACAAAATTGAATTAATTAAAACATTGCTTGTTAAAACGTCTGACCTAATTTTGTTTTCCAGAATATGTTAATCAAGAGGAGCTGATTTTTATTCTTGCAGGTATGTATTGTAATCCGGTTATGTTTCTGCCATGTGCTTTGCTGTCCCAATGATTATACCAATCACTACCCATCTGACCCATTCATATCTATGTATGGGAGAGATTATGGATAACGATCTAAATGAGGGTGTTTTTCTTTAGGTCATGTTGAGTTTTTGCCTTTTCTACACCAGTTAACATTTCCTCATTGTTGTTCTTTCAGAGTTGGCCCGGTTTGCAGAATACAGAGTTGGAGATGAGTCACTTGTCATCTGGGTGGTATTGACACAACTACCCCTTGCAAAGATTGACCAGTTGTCTTTTGTTTTTCTTCTTAATATAGCAAATAAATTTTGAAGGATACAAGGTGTGAGAGTTTTTCTTTCCCAAAAAACGTTTGTGCCTTTTTCTAAAGGGTGTCTGTTAAAAGTTAATAAGCCACATGTACACATGGAATAGTTACAGAAACTTTTTTTATGTTGTGTAATATATTTGTATTAAATTTAAAGACAATATGTAACATGAAAATGTCTTAAAATAATTCTTCCTTTGTTCGAATAATCAAACATTGAGTAGTTGGATGTTTATGTTGGTTTCAACAGAATTGGATACAATTTTTTATTGACAAACCTTGACTCACGTTTTGATGTTAAAACTAAGAATACAAGCAAAGTCAATGGTGTGTAGTTTTAAAAATAGAAAAGGACTTCATTTAGTTTGAACAGCTTCTTTAAAAATGTTATGAGATTTAAACAAAATTGAGTAAAATATTGTTAGAAAATTAAAAACCCAAATATTACAAAACAAAATAATACTGTGTTAAAAATAGGATGCTTAGATCAAACAAAATGTGTAGGGTTACTTAAAAATACTTGGCTTTTAAGAAAACTACAAGATGCGTTTGGCGCAAGAAACATGTCTGTCTTTAAATTTCAATGTATAAATGTATGTTCTTAATTCATTAAAAATAAGACGCCTGGAAGCACTGAGTTCTTTATTTCTCTCATTTTTGGATAGTTTATAAGGTAGTATTGCTAGTTTTTAACATCATTTTATTTAAACATATTTCTATTTCCACAACTGTATAGGTGTTTACATTTATTCATTAAATACTAGAAATGTACGGAAAATGAAAATAAAATTCTATTTATCAAAAGCAGCTGCTCTTTTAATAAAATGAGCATGAGTTATCCTAGCTTGCTAGCAGGGGAAAGACGATGCGGTTCGTCTACCCGGAAGCTGATGTTCTTCTTCGTGGGAGGAGGTTGTTGCTTAGTGCCACGTTGATGGAGACCAGTGGGGACGTGGAAATCTGTCCTGAGAGTCCGCGGCCGGGACCCGGTAGCCCGTTCCTCTGCCTACACACCCGTTATTCATCGGAGTGGAATAGAAACGGGAACTTCTTCAGGCCGGAGGTTGTGTGTGTTTGTTTTGTTGTTGAGTTCATGTGAGGAGCCGTTCAGAAGAGAAGGTAAGCCGCTTTAGAGAAGTAATAAGATCTCTCTGTGTGTGTGTGTGTGTGTGTGTGTGTGTAGGTCTGTTACTGTCTTTCATTGCATATGGAGCTAGTTCGGTACTAACTGAAAACATGTCATTTACCAGGACAGGTAACACTTTCCCGGATAGCTTGTGGAGTTGACAGTAACACATGGACTATGTTTCAGCAGTAATGTTTCCACTCTTTTAAGCTTTTTGTTATCCTGCAGCAGCTGTTAGCTTCCTGCTAGCTCGGGTGTTTTTCCTTGCGAAATCAAGCCAGATTCTTAATTTCTTGAGAGAAATCCGCTTTTCTGTGAAATTCCCCTGCTGTCACTTAATTTGAATCACAGAAGCCATGTGAAAACGAGGCCTGTGTCTGTTATTCTGTAACTAAGCTGTCCCAGAGTCAGACTAACTGTAAAAAACATACCATATATTTCTAAAGTGTCATTGAAGTCGTGCTGGGTTAATCTCTCTTTAAGAACAGGCGAACCTGATCAGATTCTGGAAGTCAGTGAAGTTGATCAATATAAACAATTTTGTGCAGCATGAAATGCATTGAGCGCAGGCATAAACCATTAAAACTGGTCCATTTAAAACTTTTCAGTGTTTATTATTGTTTCTGAAGATATTCACACTGTCACTGTCTTTTTGTTACATTCGTGATTGGGAAGAGCTAAAAATGGTCCCATGTTCAGCCTGCTGCATCTGTTCTGCTTCTGGAATGATTAACTTTGAACAGCAGTGCTACAGTCTGTTAAGCTACAATAGCTATTCACCTTGATGTTGAAATGTTCTGTAGACTTTACACAGATTTTCGTGAAAGCAAAGCATGTTGTAATTAAATGAAGAAGTGGTAGAGTAGCCAAAAATTTGCCCTCAAGTAGGAGTTGCACTAAATGAGCATATTTCTACTGAAGTAAAACTAATAAGTATCCATCTAAGAAATGACTCAAGTAAGGGTAAAGAAAAACAGTATATCGTACAAAAATCTACTGACGTACTGAGAAGCATTGTATTTAATGTTAAAATGACAAAAATATTATGTTATATACTTATTCTGGTATTTTAAAGGCTAAAATAATAAAAATTAAAAACATACCAATACATAATATGAATTAAAAATAATGCTTTTTTTTTTTTTTTTTTTAAGAAAACAAGAAAAGTAATAGTAAAGCTTGTGTATAAACAATAGGTCTTCTCACTTTAGCTTAAACAGCAGGTGTGTGTATCTGATGCATTTTTTTGCCTCCCTGTAATGAAGCTACTAAGAGAGGGTAGAGTGTGCAGAAATTTTTACTCGAGTAATAATAAATATAGTGTCGAAAAGGTAAAAACAATGTTGGGAGAAAAGCTTCATGATGCCCTCTAACCCCAACAAACCAGCACAGCTTTCACCAGTTCTGTCATAATTTTAATATGTCACATTCTAACTGTTTTTTTGTTTTGTTTTTTCATCCAGGATGAAACTTAAAGAGATCAACCGCACAGCCATTCAGAGCTGGAGTCCTGCTCAGCACCACCCGATCTACCTAGCAACAGGTTTGAGCCTAATAATAAAAATAAACAGATTTAACTTTGTTATTTTTACCTTTTGACACCAAAAGGAAACTAGCTAGATTCTCAAGCAAGCTAGCTAGTTAAAGTTGTTCTTGAATAAAAATGAATCTTGGAGTCTCGGTTGCCATGGTTTGTGTAAATGACTTGCTTCCGTCATAGTTTTATTGCTATGAGGAAAGGAAGACCCATCTACTTAAATGCTGTATTTTTCCGGTTCTGTCTGTGCAGGAACGTCCGCCCAGCAGCTGGATGCCTCCTTCAGCACCAGTGCCTCCCTGGAGCTCTTTGAGTTGGACCTGTCTGATCCGTCTCTGGACATGAAGTCATGCGGCAGCTTCTCCTCCGCTCACAGGTGGAGAAGAGTTTCTCTGCACTGCCACTGTTAGCTGAATTCTCCTGCTTTTGTGTGTGTTTTGCCCTTTCTCCTCTCACACGTTCACTTTTTTTTTTTTTTTTTACTTCCCACAGATATCATAAACTGGTGTGGGGCCCCTACGGCATGGACGCCCAGGGCCACCCATCCGGCGTGCTGATCGCTGGCGGGGAGAACGGCAACGTCATCCTGTACGACGCCGCCAAGATCATGGCCAGAGAGAGCGACGTCATCGTAGCCGAGAGCGTCAGGCACACGGGGCCAGTGAGGGCCCTCGACATCAACCATTTCCAAGTATGTAGCCATCCGGGTCCTAGAATTTTTTTTTTTTCAAAATTATTAGACCACCCTGGTCATTCTCTTCAGGAGAGAGTCTGTCTTGGAAAAACAGTGTCTTTAGTCAGAGGCTTCTTCAAGTTCGCTGTAATATAGACTGCTACAGGAGATCTTTCCTTCCCACAGCCGTCACCAGCTACAATAAATCTTTGAGTAATTTTTAATTAATATGAGCGACAGCAACATTTCATTTCCTTTTGGGATCAATAAAGTATTTTTTCAATTGCAAAGTAGTAGTAATGAGAGGACATGAACCTTATTGCTCAGTTTTATTATTGTTGTTATTTTTTGACATTTTAAGTGTCTTGCTTGCTTAAACAAGACACTTAAAATGAGAACTTGCTTAAACTGTCTCAATAAGCTGTTATTCAATTAGTCGCATGATGAATTGAAATGAGCTCATTAGTTTCCATTTTGATGATTAATCATTTATAATATATTTTATTTATATTTCGATTGTGTTTTTCTATTTCCGTATTATTTATTGTTTTTGGGTCTCATGTTTCATTTTGGATATTTTAAAGCATCTTCCAGTTTCAGTGTGGAGTGTTCTGAACAAAATTAAAATTAAATTCTGAACAAAATGTTCTGAATCAAAATGTTCAGTGTTCTGAACTTTGAGAAAGCGAACGTGCATTATTCAATCCATATCAATGTTTTACCTGATAATGGTCTCAAAATAATAAAATGCATGCCACATTTTTTAGTTTTAGTTATGAGCTATTTTTGAAAACCACTTTCCTAGTTGGATGCTGGTTTGTGTCACATAAAAATCTCAATGAAACACATCAATCGAATCAGGTTTTCGATTACCTGAAAACCATTGGGAAAGTTTAAGCGGTATGAATATTTTTCAAGGTGATTTTTATACTGACTATTTTCCCTTTCTGTTCCCCAGTCAAACTTGGTTGCATCTGGTGGGAATGAATCAGAAATTTACATCTGGGACATGAATAATTTTGGCTCTCCCATGACACCAGGACCTAAAGCTCAGGTACGTTTATGTTGCTTACAGCATTTTTAGTTTTTATTAACACCTAACTCAGCTAAAAGTTAAAAATTACTTTAACACAAGTTGAAAAAATGCCAGGCTTAACCTTGTAACTAAGATTACCTTCAAACATTATTGTGGAACATGAAGAGCGCCTAATTAGAAGGTATTCATTTTAAAAACTAGATATAAATTATTTCATGTTTCTGTGCTGAAGCACATTATGACTCAGCCAATCAGACGTCAGGATCTTGCTTTAATCCCGCCTATTGAGGTTGATGGATAAAGTTGACAGTTTAAATTAATTCATGATATGCTTCAGCATAGGCTCATGGAATAATTTATTAAATCATGAAATAATAACATCTAGTCTTTAAAATGAAATCAATACATTCATTTGAGACACATATAATGAATTCTATATTTATTAAATTATTTCTGTATTTATTTACACTGCAAAAAACTTAGGACACATTTAAGTTATTTCAAAAGTTCTTTTTTGTAATTTGGCACACTTCACTCTCCATATTATCTATGTTGAGTCTGCTGACACTCATTCTATCGAATGAATTAAAACGTATCGGTTTTTTGTCTCTTTTCCTCTCTCTCTCTTAAAGCCACAGGAGGACATCAGCTGCGTGGCGTGGAACAAACAGGTCCAGCACATCCTGGCCTCGGCTTGCCCGAGCGGCAGGGCTTCGGTGTGGGACCTGCGGAAGAACGACCTCATTATCAAATTCAGCGACCACAGCAACAGAGTAGGTCCTCCACCGAGCTCGTGCAGAACATCACGGAGTGGGGCTGAAACGATTAATTGTGATTAATCGATTATTGAAATGATCGACAACTAATTTAGTCATCGATTAATTGTCACCTGGAGTACAGAGACCCAGCAAAGGCCATTTATTTAAACAAAACCAACACATCCAGAGCCAAAACTGTACAAAATATATTGCATTTAAAATAAATTTAAAAAAACACCACCTTTGTGTGTAAATATATTTTAGCCAAAACTGGTCTAGTTTCAGTTTTAAATTTACTAAAAGAACTGTATACTATTGCATTTTAGGCAATAAAATCTTATTTAAAAAGGAATTGAATAATTTGTTTATTTGCACTGCTTAATATAGTTCTAATATTGTATAAAAAGGCTTAGGTGGTTAAATGAAACATCCATAGAATTTTTCATTTTTTATATGATTAATTGCTTAATCGTGAGAATAATCGATTACTAAAATAACCGTTAGTTTCAGCCCTGTTGTGGATCGGGTCTCACCCTGCTGCTGTGCTCCCATGTGCCTGCCTCCAGATGCATTGCTCTGGGCTGGCCTGGAACCCTGAAGTGGCCACTCAGCTGGTCTTGGCCTCAGAAGACGACCGGCTGCCGGTCATCCAGATGTGGGACTTGCGATTCGCTTCCTCTCCTCTCAAGATTTTAGAGCACCACACACGGTAAAAACTTCTGTTCCCTTCCTCTGGCAGGCTTTATTCACAAGTCTCTATATTTAGGCTTTTATAATGCAAAGGTAAACAAAATCTGTAATGAGTCCTGCTTGAGTTGTTATAAAAATACTATTTTTATCGAATATGACTTAAAAGAATTTTGACTTTGAAATTTAGCACTTTGAAATTGGGCCTCTGTCTCTTTAAGAAGCTCCTGCTTTTTCTTAAACTCCGCCTTCAGGAAGTCATCGCAGCATGGCTCCATTAACTCTTTACCAGCGTTACTCTGAAGTAGCTCCTATAATGAGCTCAGCATTTCCACCAGGTGTTTGCTAATTGCTGCTGGCTAGTCTGAAGGAGCTGAGTGGCTGTGAAAACCTTTCAGTCTCTTAAAGTGTATCTCCGACCCAATTGGTCTAATGGTGCTGCTCTGTTTTGTGCAGAGGGGTCCTGGCTATCGCCTGGAGCTTGGCCGATCCGGAGCTGCTCCTGAGCTGCGGGAAGGACAGCCGCATCCTGTGCTGGAACCCCAACACAGGAGAGGTAACGTTTCCCCCACTCTCTGTCACGCCGGTTCGTATGAATGTTCTTCACCTTCTCAGCATTTGGTTCACGAGGGAACAATTGGCCCAAACCTCCAGGTTCTGTACGAGCTGCCTACCAGCAGCCAGTGGTGCTTCGACATCCAGTGGTGCCCCAGGAACCCTGCGGTGCTGTCGGCCGCCGGCTTCGACGGCCACATCGATATCTACTCCATCATGGGAGGCAGCAGCCAGGCGCAGAGCCAGAGGCACGCCGATCAGGTGAGGGCTTCACTATTAAGCCCGTTGCAATTTAAATAATGAATTAATGAACCACATGATAACTTAAAAGAAACTCAATCATTTTCATTTGGTTACACATGCACATGTGTGCATGCCACACATTTCAGCTATGTGTCTGTATAAAATTGACACATAAAATCACGGTACAATGTTAGACGCTTGGGCCTCTAACTGTGAAAAGCATGACTGCTTCTGTTATCATTTCTGCTTTGTGTTGCGAGATTTAGTGAGATTTTCAGTGCGTCTTACTTTGCTCCATTTCAGATCAGCAACTCCTTTGGGAACCTGGACCTGTTTGGGACAGGGCAGCCGCTGCCTCCGCTGCAGCTGCCGCAGACCCCCACCGCTCCGGCTACGGTCAACCCCCTGAAGAAGCCCCCAAAGTGGATCCGCAGACCAGTGGGAGCCTCCTTTGCTGTGAGTCAGTGAAGCTTTGCTCCGTTTTTTAGTGGAGACGGGCGTCGTTCACAATCTGTGTTTTTTGTTTTGCTTTTTCTCGTAGTTTGGAGGGAAGCTGGTGTCGTTGGAGAACGCGAAGCCTCCGCAGCCTCAGCAGCCCACATCCCACGTCGTTCACGTCAGTCAGGTCGTCACGGAAACGGCCTTTTTGGAGCGCTCCGACCGGCTGCAGGCCACGCTGAACTCGGGCGGCTTCGTGGACTTCTGCCAGGAGAAGATCAGCACGGCTGCGAACGAGTTTGAGAGAACAGTTTGGTCCTTCCTGAAGGTAGGAGCGTCGACCTGTTTCAAAGAAGAGTTTCCAGTAAAACACACTTTTTTTAAGTGATTTTTGGTTGCTAGGTGAATTTCGAAAGCGATGTTCGCAGCAAGTACCTGGAGCTCCTGGGCTACAACAAAGAGGAGGTCGCCTCCAAGGTGACTGCATTCACATAGCCTGGCTTTAGCTCAAGCTTTTCTTTTCATCTTGATGTCTTGTGATAAATGTGTTTGTGATGTTTACAGATTTCAGCAGCTTTAGAGGAGAAACCTGCTAACGTCCCTCAGGTAAGACGAAACGCTTAACTTGTATGTTTTAAGGGAATTTTTTTAGGATTTTTGGGAGATGTGTCCAGAAAAACAAAATTGTGCTCAGTACTCGACTTTTTCTCACATCAAGAGCAGCATGGAGTTGGACTAATGCTGCATCTAATGGCCACACTACCAATTTAGCAGATTGTTGCTAAGCTAGTAAGAAATTGTTTTAACATTTATTTTCTGCCAAAAATAAAAACTCATTAGTATTATTATGATGATAGTTGTGTATCATCAGGCTTGAGGCTGTGGGTTTGTCATGTTGTGCAAAAAGGAAGTGTTGCAAAATTTCCTCTCCAGTTTTTGTAGCTTCAGGATTTTCACTCAATTGGGGTGAAAAAAAGAGCAAAGGAGAAGTACAACTCGTATGAACTGAAATAAAATCTTATTTATTCGGAAAGCGAATTAAAATCATGTTTGCGCCAAATAATTTGCATGTAAATCAACATTTAATTTGAAGCAGCCAGGAAGAGCAGAGAAACCTGTTTTTATGGTCATTTTCAAGTAGTAAGAAAATTCTGGCAAGGAATAAATATGGGGAGTTTTGTTTTATTTAGAGTCTTCATCTCATTTATTTGTAAGTGGTTGGATTCATCCAGCCACCATTTTTGTGCCTTCATTCATCCAGCCATCTGTTCAGCATTTTTTCCAACCCTTTTGTTTCTTTGTCCACAATTTTTATGTCTGTCCGTCCTTTCATCCATCAACTCCTTGTAACAAGATGAAACCCAGAAATGTTTCCACACAATAAAATGAGACATTGGGTTGTTTGTTTCTTTTTTTCTTTCTTTGTATTTTTTTTTCTCAAATCCTCCATCTCGTTTCAGTCCCGAACTTGTCTTTTTGCTCTACAGCCGGACTTGTCCGTCTCCGCTTCTCCACTGCCTCCAGCAGACCTCAGCCTGGCGCCCCCTGCTGACACTCCAGAGGCAGCGTTCGACCTGATCGCTGCCTCCAACCTGCAGCCTGCAGCCGCGCTCCAGCTGAACTCCACTCCAGATCCGGACAGCGAGGAGCCGGCAGAACCGGAAGATGGTCCTGACATTGAACTGGACACCAACATGATGGAAGAGGAGGAGGAGGAGGAGCAGAAACAGGAAGAAGAGGAGGAGATTCCTCTGAATGAGGTACAGTTTGATGAGAACTATTCTTAAGCTGCATTTAATATCACTGCAAAACTAAACACAGGCTCATGCAGGTGATTTTAATGCAATTGCACTGGAAGAGAAGGTTTATTGTCTTCACTGTTTGGGGAAAGTTTAGTCTTGCTGCCCGTCCTCGGTGCCAGTTGTTCAGGTCGCTGCACACCGCTGGCAATTCTCTATTAGGAGCCACTGAGAGGAGATTAATCAATGAGAATATCTGTCAGTCAGATTAATGTGGGTTCATTCAAGTGAAGGTGTTGCGTTCATGTTGAATAACTCCCGTTGAAACGGCAGCGCAAAGGAAAATTCCTGTTGAACTCGGTTGCATTTTTTTAAGTTACAAGAACTTCCCTAAATTTTCTTGCTGTGTAAGTAAGTCTAAAAAAAAAAAAAAAAGGATCGTGGACGTAAATGTGTTGGGCATTTTAGCCAAAGAAAGCAGTGTTTCCATTGCAAACCTGGGGCTTTTTTGTGCAGTGCAAGAATTGCATATCCAACATGACTCCATGTTAGACTTTCTGAATTCTGAAAATATCACAGAAGACATCTCTGTTTGCGCGTTGTGATTCCCAACGCCTGTTATTTCCAATCAGATTTGTTGCAGAACTATTTTGTAAAAAATATATGAAAAAACGTGTAAAAATTAGTGATGCAAAATGCGTTGCAGAGGTTTAAAAAGGACTTATGGACTTAAGACGCATTGCAACTAAGAAAGCACCAAAACATGTCCTCTTTCTGTCTTTTTTTTAATGATTTGAAGTTATTCTGCAGCTTTTAGTTTTGTGTAGCAAACATTTCGTTTTATGTTTCAGGACCTGACAGCCCAGGTGGAAGTGGAGGAGAGCAGTCCTGTTGAGACGCCAGCAGAGATCCCCCCTCCGGTTCCCACTCCTGCAGGAGGAGTCCATCTCAGCCTCAGTCAAGGTATCGCCACGCTGGCTCAGGAAGAAAGAGAGAAAGATTCCATAAAACTGTGTTGAAATATTTTTGTCAAATGAAGCTTTATTGTTTTTCTTACATATTTAAGGTATGGTTTTGAACCGATGTAGCTCCTTACACAATACACCGTGAAGCACTTGGTATTCTGACAGCTCTGTCAATGGTGGGCACCACATTAATACTAATGTATTAATGTGCTATACCAACAGAGTATTTAGCAGAAGCTCAAATTAAACTTTATTGGAATGAATTTGGCTTTAATTGTTGGGAAAATAACGTTTGGTCCATTTTTAAAGATTGATCAGACCAGGACTTTAATTTTTATGCAGATTTTCCATAACATAATATTTTTGAAAATATTACTATTAATATAAAAATGTCACTTTTTTTCTTTTTTCTTTTCATTAGATGTGGACGGGCTGATCACTCAGGCGCTGCTGACTGGAGACTTTCAGGGCGCCGTGGAGCTCTGTCTCCACGACAACCGAATGGCAGACAGCATCATCCTGGCAATCGCCGGAGGAGCCGACCTCTTGGAGAAAACCCAGAGGAAGTATTTTACTAAAGCAAACAGCAAGATTACCAAGGTGACTCCTGGAAGGGGAAAAAAACCCGCCGCTGTGAGAGTTTGCTTATTAGAGAGTCTATTATTGACGATGGAAGTGTGCGTCTGTCCCGCAGCTGATCAGCGCCGTGGTCATGAAAGACTGGCACGACATCCTGAAGACGTGCGATCTGCAGAACTGGAGGGAGGCTATGGCTGCCGTCATGACCTACGCTCGGCCCGAGGAGTTCTCTTCCCTCTGCGGTGAGGAGTCACTCCTGTTCTTGTTATGAACTTATCCCAGTTTTACCACCTTTATCTTTCCCTTCTTTTACGCCTCCGTTTGTCAGACCTTCTCGGCAGCAGACTGGAGGGAGCAGAGGACCCGCAGCTCCAGTCTCAGGCCTGTCTGTGCTACATCTGTGCGGGTAACGTGGAGAAGCTGGTGTCCTGCTGGAGCAGAGCTCAGGACGGACACTGCCCTCTCTCCCTGCAGGTTTGTGGATTTCTTCTTAACGCACGCACGCTGCAACCTGAATGAGGAGGCTTCAAAATGGCCGACTTCCTGTAGGGGTGGGCGATGTGGACTTTGAATTTTATCGTAATAATTTAAGATACTTTTTTTTTTTGGTAAAAGAAAATTACTTATTCTTTAGGTAATAAATAGTTTTGCAGCACAGTGACTACATTGCACAGCATTTATAGCACCACAAACACAATTATTGTCTTCAGGACGCCACTTGAGTAAAAAACTGATTTAATTGTATTTAATCATATTTGAGTTTACTGATATTTATTGATGCTTTACAATAAAAAAAGTGGAGAACGTTTTTTTTGTTGTATTTTTTTTTATTATTTAACATCCATCCATCCATTTTCTGTTCACTCTTGTCCCTAATGGGGTTAATTCAACATCAAAAATCTCATTGACACCAGACATCCTTCAGTTTCGATATGCCTTAACAAAACAACAGCATCACTGGCATGCCTAAGTAAAACATAAAGAGAATAAAAACATTTTAAATCTTGATAACTTAATCTATGGTTTTCATGTCTAGAAAGCTTTAGACAAACATAAAATCCGAAATATAGATGGATTCTGAGCATGTTTTATTCAGATTATTCCACCCCTTTCCACCTTCGTTTGCCTCAGGATTTGGTGGAGAAGGTGGTGGTGCTGCGTCGGGCGGTGGAGCTGACCCAGCGCTCCGGACCTGCAGCGATCGGCATCCTGCTGGCTGAGAAGATGAGCCAGTACGCCAGCCTGCTGGCCTCTCAGGGCGGTCTGTCCATGGCCATCACATACCTGCCCGACAACACCAACCAGGTCTGCAGCACAGCTGTTACCATGATTCGTCTAGTTAAACCTAAATACACTAGAGTTTGTTTGTTAGTCTGTAATGTTTGTTTTGTATGCACTAATTGGTGAATTAATAAAAAAAAACCAACACCCTACGACCCTCTATGAAGTGTGTACTCAGTCGAGTGTTGGGTCTCAGTTCGATCTCCATCCGTCCAGGTTGCGGTGCAGCAGCTTCAGGACCGTCTCATCCGGGCTTTAGGGCAGCAAGCAGCACCAGCACAAACCCACAGAGTTGGCCCATCTCTCCCCCAGCATCCGTTCCCCCAGGTCCAGCCGGCGTTGGTCCCTCAACCTGCTGCAGGAGTTCCAGCCCCGGGCCCTACGCCTGCTTCTGCCCCATCTCAGCCACAGTATTACCAGCCGGTATGTTCTCCTAACGAACCCCTTCAAAGGGTTAAAGGTTTTCTTGCAAGTCGTGGTTTAAAGGGGCAGTATTGTGTAAAATCAACTTTTTTTTTTTTAGCTTTACATCATGTTATGATGTTATTCCTACATCAAAAACCTAATTGGAGTTTCTTTGATTCTTTTATGATGTTTGAGAAATCCTTTAATCTCCATGGCAACCATTCGGCTGTGCAAAAGGCCTGGGTGGACCTAGCGCCTCCTCAGACCTGCAGTTTCCAAGCTTTCTCCAAGTTGCCTGCCTCCTTGACTCCCCCACTCAGCTCCTTCAGACTAGCCAGCAGCAATTAGCAAACACCTGGTAGAACTGAGCACCTGCTGAACTAATTGTACGAGTTAATTCTCAGTGAACTGGTGGTAAAAATGTTGCTAAAGGGTTAATGGAGGAGCCATGTTGTGACCTCCTGAAAGCGGAGTTTCAGAAAGAGCAGGAGTTTTTAAAGAGACAAAGGCCCATTTTCTAGGCGTTAAATTACAAAGTCAAATTTCTTTAAAGTCATATTATATATAATTTTTATAGCGACCGAAGGTAACATGATTCTGCTATAAAATGACACCATGTGCCTGAAAAACACACATTACTGCCGCTTTAAATAAGAAGATTTATCCTGCTCACTCCGACTGCTCATCGGTACTCCATCCCTTTTTTAAAAACCGAAGCTTTCCCTTTAACTCGTCTTCATAGTGATGTTCTCCTGGTGGGGTTCCTCTCCCTCTGTCCCATGCTGTGGCCATCCGTCCTCTGTTGCATCACCCTGTGTCTCTGTTTGCTTCAGGTGAGGGCTGCCTCCACCGTCACCTCCTGGAGTAACCAAACTCCCACAGCCCTCCCAAATGTCCCTCTTCCTCCTCCTCATGTAGGCAACACCCCAAACCAGCAGGTACACAAACCTCCATCCCTGACTTGACATGCAACTTGTTTTAAAAAAAAAATAAAAATCCAGCTTTCAAGTGTTGGTCTCATGCTCCATGTCCAAAATTGTTGCTTTGTTATGGCGATGCTCTCTTCTGTAGCCACTTTTTTTCTGACGCTCTGATGCATTTCCTGTCTTTGTTTGGATTATTTCACTGCATGACTTGCATTTTTCTTCATACGTGTAAACACTTGCCGTCCTTTGATAATGAACCGCAAACTGTAGCTGAATGGATTTTTGTGGGAGCCAGTTCATTAAATAATTAGCTCGCCCTCTTTCTGTTGCTATTAGTTTTGCTGAAATTGCTTCAATCTTTCAGGTGGAGGCTCCAAACCCGATGTACGGCCTGCCAGCCTCCAGCACACCGGCGGCCCCTTCGGCCTCCTCCACTCCTGGCTACATGTACTCTCATCAGTACCAGCGTAAGTGGGACTTGGAATGTGTTATTGGTAGTGAAGCTGTTAATGTGAACGTGAGTTTCTATGTCTTATTGTTTTAGAAACCAGATAGATGATGTGTATTATCCAGTCAAAGTTGTAGAACTTTTAAATGAAGCTCCTGTGATCTAATCAGGCTTAATATGACCAAATCGGTACTTCTGAGGTCTTGAACTGATGTAGCTCCTTACACTATGAGACACTGGGTATTCTGACAGCTCGCTATTAGAGCCAGGCAGTGGTGGGCACCGCTAGCTAAAACGTTAGCTGCACTAACCCTAAAGACGTAATCCAAATTAAACTTATTGGTCATGCAGTTTTACTTACAAGGAATTTCATGTGGCCTTCATTAGTTCTGCTAACGCTAACTAATATTAGAGTTCCAGTAATGCTAAACCAATGTGATGTTTAGCAGAAGCTAATGCTAAAGTGGTAAAAAAAAAACAAACAACAACACGACATTTAGCAGAAGCTCTAATAAAACTTTCTGTTTTCAATGTTAGCAAAAGCATTAGGCTAAAAATTAGCTCTGTTATTAGCGGAAGTGTGCCCACCACTAGATTTCAGGTGTTTGTGTAAAATATTATGCTTTTTTTTGCCATGAATTCTTACATGTGTACAAGCTAATATTCAGGTTATCTGCTCAGCTGTCGCCTGCTGAACTGACTTCCTGTCTGTATCCTGCCAACTGGACAGCGTTTTTAATCCAGAGCATGAACATGAAATATTCCCAAACAGGGAGATTTGTCTTTTTTTTTTTTCTGAAAAAAAAAAGGGGGTTGGGAGAGAAGGTGGCATCCTTCTGACCTCCAGTCCAACTAGCAGGGTAGGGGCAACTTTCTCTGACATGTCATTTCCAGTGAACACCTTCAGCTCTCCTCTCTAGAACAACATTTGTCTGTGGAAATGTTAGATTCTAACATGTGATTCTCGAAGGTCTTTGACTCGTCCATGTGAGCTCTGCTCTGCTCGTTGACTCCTCTCTAGCTACACGTAGAGCATGCAGCGAAGTCGTCCTGTTGCATGTCACAGCTGTTTTGTTGAACTGCAGCAGGATTTTTCCACTAACAGAACTTCCCATGTGCCTCCCAGCCTACCCCCAGATCAACCAGTACCCGCCTGGAGCTGGGGGGGCTCCTGTCTATCAGCCTCTTCAGTACTCTTCTACCGCTCCTCCTCCTCACAGTCCTCCTGCTGAGCCCTCCTCCCCTCCTCACCCCCCCGGCTTCCTCTCTCAGTACACCCAGCCCGTCCCGCCTCCTCTCTATCTGGGGCAGCCTCCTGCCAGCCACGGCCTGTCCTCCTCTCCTCCCTCTCGCCCTCCTTTCTTTTCCGCCTCGTCTTCCTTCTCCGCTCCGCCGTCCTCCGGAGCGTCTTTCCAGCACGGCGGGCCAGGATCTCCTGTGTCGTACATGCCGCCTCCTCTCCATCCTCCACCGATCGGAGTCTCAGGTACACAGCTAGACTCCGACCCCGGGCTGATCCCCGCCTCTAAGAGAACAGGTCTGCATGGCTCTGATCATCCTCACTCTGTCTGTCCTGCTAACCAGCTCACTCACCCTCACAGGGAGCTGAACTAGAAAGATTCAGATTAGTTATAATAGTAGTTGTAGAAGGTAGTGTCAGAAATAGTAGTAAAAATAAGCGCATTACATATTTTAAGACTAGTAAAAAAAAAAAAAGGTAGTGATAATAATGGTAATAAAGATAAAGTAAATTTTAAAAAAGTAAAAATTAAAAGTAAAAAAAAAATTAAAAAGGTAGTGGTATTGATAATAATAATCATAATAATAACTAGAACATTTCTGAAAAACAAAAACTGACCCGAATGTTCTGCAGTCTTCAAGTTTAAGTGTAAAAACCTAAGCACCTTAAAACATCAGATAGTTTTTGTTGCATCTCATAAAAATGTCCAGAATTAGCTCAAGTGTTACTGTTAGCTAAGATGCTATCAGTAGCATTGACTTACACCATTTACTGAGCAAGCATTAGTGTTCAAGGTAAAATTAGCTAAGATGCTAAGATTAGCTAGAATGCTAATAGCATCTGTGTTTTCATAACATGTTGGCTGACAGTGACTTACTCCACTGTGGTTATCTTTAGCTAAAATGCTAATGTTAACCTCTTTGTGTTGCTATGGCTAGCCCTACTGTAAAAAAATAATAGAAAAATAAGAACATTATTTAAAAAAAATGTAAAAACAGTTGATGATTGTAATAAAATATTAAAATAATAATAATATGAATAAATAATAATGAAGTAAAACAAATGTGGCAGAAGTGTACGTTTGTAGAGACTCCTAAAGACACAGATTAGTTAAAATGTTCTGATGCTCAACTAAATAAGATTTAAATGAAAAAATATTGTTGGATTTCTGTAATATGACTAATGAGGGGTGCCTTTGAAGAATAATTATGTCTCTGAGAGATTTTTCTTTTCTAAATTTCTACAGAAATTTAAATATTCAGCACATAACATGATTTAGTCATGTTGATTAAACTGAATACAAAATGAAGCCAAGCTGCAGGTTGGGTCAGAAATGTCTCGCCGTAGTCAGGCGTTTCTCCCTTCGTGGTCGCTGCTAGCTCACTGATTGGCTGAGAGCAAAAAAGGCAGACAGAAATCTTTACTGGGAAAATGTAGAAAGGATGTGAAGTTAATTTGCATGGCTTTCTGTTGGTAATGACTTCAAATTAATGATGCAACTGCATTGGTCTCTAATCTCAGAATGATTAATCAACAAGGAGTCGGCACTTGATTTGTTTTGGTTGTCAAACAATCCGGCAAAGAAATCAAACTTTACTTTCACTTTAATTCACTAGTAAAACACTGATGTATGTTTATGTGAAATTTAAACGATTCATATACTTGATTACCAGTTTTGAAGATATTGAATTTCATAAAGAACTGTCTTTATATGAAATGTCTGTGTATAAATATACATGTACAGTGTAATGTTGAACAATGAAGAGTTTTCTAGCGGTGTCTGAGTTTATAAAGCTCTGTTAAAGGAGTCAAAAAGGCCAAATTTGGAACATTTTGTGTTGGCAAATGTTGAAAAAGTAAAACAAACAGCTGAGGTGTGTGTGTGTGTGTGTGTGTGTGTGTGTGGGTGTGTGGGTGTGTGTGTGTGTGTGTAGGACCCCAGAATGGCTGGAATGACCCTCCAGCTCTGACCCGAGCCCCAAAGAAGAAGGTAAGTCTGCATTCATTATTTATAAAAAAAAAAAAAAAAAAAAAACTGAGTTAATGTTTCCATCCATGGACCATTAGCATGTTTCACTTAGCCAGCATGCTAACATTAGTGTTGTAGAAATTATGCACTAATAGACAGGTTTTTGTTGTTTTTTTTCGCCCCCAGTTGTTGGACAGATTTTGTTCATTAAGATTCAAGACAGATTGGAGGAAAACACACAGTTCCTACCTGTTTGGTGTCTTGAACTTTGTTTAAAAGGCCAAACAAAAACACTAAATCTTCAAACAGCACAAAGGCTCCAAAACCACAAATGGACCTCCATGTAGTCTGGAACGCACCTTTCCTTATTTGACCAGTCCAGGAGTTTTTAGATGCTGAAATAGAACAAATTTTTTTATTTTTAAGATTTTTTTTTCCACAGCAGGTTCCACAGAACTACACCCCACCCGCCCCGATCACGGCTCCCATTCTGGCCCCGCCGGGCGCCGACCCCCAGGCTCAGCCCATGTCCTCTGGAGGCCCCCAGGATGTGCTGCAGGGTCTGCAGGGCACCCAGGTCCCATACTCAGGCATGCACCAGACACAGCTCCCCAGTCAAAGCATGAACGCCTCAATGCCCAACTCCAACATGGAGGGCGCACCCGGAGCACCGACAGGAGACGCCATCCAGGTACGGACGACTCGGGTCAATCTAACGATGACCTGAGGGGAAGTGCCACCGGACCGGTCCATGTCATCACAACATGGAGCCGTTGTAGATAGGAAAAGATAAATTTCCACCAATAAGCTCAGAAACTTTGAGATTTATCTAAGAAATTTTCTAGAAAAACCTTGGAAGCTTCTGAGTTTCAAAAGTATGACATTTTCGACTTTTGGACATTTTCTAGGTTTGTTTTTCTGGAACATTTCTGAGATAAAATTTTGAGGGGTTTTTTCTAGTAAATTTTCAACTTATAAAAATCTTTTTTTTTCTATCACATTTTAACATTTCAAATTCAGAAATGTCCTTGTTTTTTCTAGAACATTTCTGAGATAGGTCTCAAAATTTCTGACGTCTTTTTCTAGCAAATTTTCAATCTGAACCTCAGAAATTTCCAAATTTGTTTTTTTTTTTTAGTCAATTTCTGAAATTTGTCTAAAAATATTTTTGCGCAAAATGTACTTCCTCCTCCTTTTTTTTTTAAAAAAAAATATACAATGCCTCTAATCGTGGCTGCCGTTCGCTCCTGTCAGCCTCTGCAGTCGATCCCTGCTGAGAAGATCATGAAGAAGCCCATCCCTGACGAACACCTGGTGCTGAAGACGACGTTCGAGGGTTTGATCCAGAAGTGTTTGGCCGTAGCTACCGACCCTGTGAGTCTGTCATGGACGAGCTCTTCCTGTCCTCCGTCTCTGTTTAACACGCGTGAGCCTGTGTTTATCCGTCCTCTCCTCACAGCAAACCAAGAGGAAGCTCGACGACGCCAACAAACGCTTGGAAGCGCTCTACGACAAACTCAGAGAGCAGACGGTGAGTGTGAGTGTATCTCACTGCTATGGCGACTTCGGTGCAAACGTTTCTCTGCAAAACGGCCGGAAGACGGTCAGATTGGATGACGAGTATCTGTGCACATCTCTGACTTTGACTAGACCACTTTAATACATGAATTCATCTAAACTGCTATGTGAGAATTTTTACAACTTTATATTGTTGTGTATAAAGTTTATAAAATACATTAAAAAAAATATTTATTTTTATTATACCAAAATAAATATACTTTTCTTTTGGTATAATAAAAGTCATAAAGTCATACCAAAAGTCATATTATTTTGGTATAATATGACTTTATTGTTGTATTATTATGACATTCTTCTCTTATCATGACTTTACTATTGTATTAGCACAACTTTTTTTCTGATATTTTATGATTTTATTCTTGTATGTTACGACTTTTTTTATGGTAATATGACTTTATTCTTGTATTACTATGATCTTCTTCTCCCATTATGACTTTGTTTTCACATTTTGCGACATTGTTTTTGTATTACAACGACTTTTTTCTCATTTTTATGATTTAATTCTGGTATTTTGCAGCTTTCTTGTACTACTTCCGCTTTATTATGGTCGTATTATGAATTCATTCTTGTATTTTATTACTCTATTCTCATATTAATACAACTTTGTTCCACGACTTTATTCTCATAACAAGATTTTCTCATAACATTATGACTTTATTCTCTCAATGAGAAAACTTTTTTTTTTTCTTATCCTGCTCCTAATATCCCTCTATGAACTTCTGAAGGCAGTTAGTTGCTTTGGATTCAATTTATTTCTAACTCTGCTGTTTCTCCTCTGCTCAGCTCTCTCCCGCCATCATCGGAGGCCTCCACAGCATAGCGAGGACCATCGAGTCTCGCTCCTACGCCGAGGGCCTGAACATCCACACCCACATCGTCGGCAGCAGCAACTTCAGCGAGACGTCCGCCTTCATGCCCGTGCTGAAGGTGGTGCTGACGCAAGCCAACAAGCTCGGCGTTTGAGGTCTGAGTTCGGCGCCGCCGGCCGCCCGTTTCGAGGGGTGATTCGTTCGGTCGGCGCCGCAAGTGACTCCTGAGACTTCTCAACTGTAACGGTCGGCTTTTCTTCGTGCCATTCGCGTTTTTTGGTTGTTGTTCTTGTTTTACGACGTAACTCAAACAAGCCATGCAGTCGGTCACGCTCGGTGGTGAAAGTAAATATTGAGTCAAATCAAGGGCTATTCAGAAAAATACCACACCAACCTTTACGTGGGCTGGCGAGTTCTGAACCACGGCTTTAAATCAGATGCAGCAATTAATATGCAAAACCTCTTTTTAAGGTAAAATTGTGTAAAATTAAAAAAAACACAAAAAAAAAACAGTCAGGAGTGATGATGGTGAAAAAAACGGGACGTTTAAGAGCACGTCTGTGTTCCTACTCAGTGTTATAATGTCACAAATTAAAGCTAATATTAATTATGTATTAGTAGTAGCAGATTTCTGCTGCATGCTTTTCGCTCACACTTCATTCAACAATGCGACAAGTTTTAGATTTAGGAAACTTTCGCTTGTTCGTCTTTATAATCTCTAATCTGTGCACTACATCAACGCTTCGATGCCTTCCAGTCCACAAATTTATTCTTTCTTTTTCTATTTTAATTTAGGT
Organism: Brachyrhaphis roseni; assembly: GCA_903066815.1. Classification (NCBI taxonomy): domain Eukaryota; kingdom Metazoa; phylum Chordata; class Actinopteri; order Cyprinodontiformes; family Poeciliidae; genus Brachyrhaphis; species Brachyrhaphis roseni. The sequence goes on along the minus strand of CAEFZY010024819.1, from coordinate 26,287 downwards.
CCATAAAATTTGCAGTGAACCTTCAGAAAATCATGTTGATAAACTTAAAACAAACTGGGCATTGTGTAATCGGTGCCAGTTACTTTTTTACAAATCGAATGTTTGTGTCGTGATCTCACGTTCAGCTCGCTTACTTTCACCACTGGTGGCGCTGCGGTCAACACGTTGGACCAACACGCTGTCCAACGCAGCAGCAGCAGCAGCGAAGTCCCTCGTGTCGAGAATATGTATGTTTTTATTCGATTTGTTTTTTTATTTTCGTCTTACTTTCATGTTTTTTAGCAGTGTAATCACGAGGCCCAACAGCGTGCAATGAACTTTACGGAAACAAGCTTATCGTATTTCGGCGTATGCATGCTCTCTCTCACACACACACACACACTCAGCTCTGCTGTCTTTAAAGCGTTAGGAGGAAATTCTCTGCTGATTCATCGGACCTCAGAGGGAACCTGGACGGAGGCTTGCACTTGATAATTCATTCCAGCAACGATGAGGGCTGCAGCTTGATTGGTCGACCTCACTTTCTGTTCTAGGAGAAAACAAATCTTCTTGTTTCTGACTGACTACAGGCAATATTTTCAATAAATAGTATTTATTTACAAATTACCTTATGTCTTTGTTTCTGTTTTGTTTTGGGGTTTTTTTTAGTTTGAGCAACTGGAAATAATGATGTTTTGAAGTCGCCACCAGAATAGTCAGTCTCAGCTAAAAATTAGGGTGATGGCAAAAGTAAATCAATAAATATTCAAAACACAAGTGGGAACATGGAAAAAAAAGGTTTTCCTATCAACTAAAAATAAAAAAAAATGTTATATAATTTTAGTAATGAAATATGAATAAGCATGTCTTTTAGGACTGATTCTTATTTTACATTATCTTTTGTGAGAAGCCTGTCTCGATAAAGAGCAGCAGCAAACATCTTAGTTTAATTTTTTTTTAAAAGTTTTTAATATTTAATCAGATTTTAGTTTAATATAATTGCTTGTGCGATTTTTATTATTATTTTTATTTATTTAATTAAATTTATTGTACATCACAGTATAAAATACATGGTAACGGTACAATAAATAATCTTAAATCTATGTCTGCGCAGGAATATGAGTAATTTTGTGCTTATATATAACAAAAGCAATGAAAAAGTCATATTTCTGTCTCAAAGTTTTTGAAGTGCAGTCTGGAGTTCCAGTAACCAGAGATATATTTGGAGCCATAGTTCATATTGTTCTCTCTGGTTTATTCAAATTTATAAAGAATTTATAAAGAAGCACATGTAAAATTACTATTGAGTCTAATAAACTCTATAAATCATACACAATTATACTTTTTATGTAAAATGTATATGTTCACATTTAATATACAGTTGTTGGATTCTAATGAGAAAATCATTTATGGCTTCAACATCAAGAATTCTTTTTTTTTTAAGTAAATTTATTTTAAATGATTAAAAAAAAATCATGGTATTACTCTATAATAACATGATTCAGTGTTTTCCGTCCTTCACCTGCATTTCAAGAAGCTCTCGCTATAGAAAATAAATGAGCCAATCAGAAACGAGTCTGTGCCGTCACTAGGCAGACTTTCTTCTTTATATAAAAACAAGGTGTTTAGAGAGAGGCGTGTGCAGCCCTGGGGCTCCCTGGTGTTTTTTTCCGTCCATGTACCGGTTTGAATGCAGCTAAAGTCTCGGGAAACATCAGGCTTCAGCAGGAGAGAGAGTTCATTTTCTATTAAACCGAACTGAAGAAAACCCACCGAACCCAGGGACAGGTGAGGCCTCATCCAGTAAAACACCCGCTTCCTCCGTCCTGCAGGACGGAGGAACGCGACGTTTCGTCTCGGGACGTGCTTTGTGACGTTGTTACGTCTGACTCCCTCCATTCATCATTTAGCGGTAGAATAGATTTCTCTCGGTATTTTTCGACTATTTGAGCGTTAAAACGTGGTCACAGTAAAACTCACTCCAGATATGATGAGAACTGTCATTAGAGCTGCAAGGAAACTCACTTCCTGTCACCAGGTTTAATGGCTGAAGAGCAGCAGCTCGGGTTCAAATGTAATTAGCTTAATGTTATCCTGCTTTTATCTGCCCTAAAATGTATTTTAATAATTAGTTTCATTGCAAAAAAAAAAGGAGGGATATGCAGTATTTCTAATAAGAGATGCATTCAATTCAGCTCAATTTAAAAATACTTAAAGGGAAGTGAAAGAAAGTGAAGTATTCAATTCAACTCATTTCAAAACTACTTATTTAAGGCGAAATTCAAGGAAAGGACCTCTGGTAGCAGTCAGTCTTGCAGCAAAACTGATGACGCCTCTGACTGAAAAGGAGAAGACGGGTGGAGCAGACAGCACGATGGGAAAGTGACCTGTAAGCATTCTCATGTGGAAAACCCTTTAAGTCTCCAGCAGAGAAGAGGGATGTGGGCTTTCCTTCTGAACAGTCAACTCGCTTACATCTGAACGGAATAAAAAGGCTTTAATCCAAGGTGAAGAGGATCCAGAGAGCTGCTGTGCGTACGAGGAAATCACCCCAAAGATCTCCAAAGACTGCAGGTCTAACCTGGAACTCTTCCAGCACCAGAGCTCTGCACTCGAGCTGAGGTAAAGGCTCATCAGACCTGCAGGGACGCAGGCCTTCATCGGTCACTTCTGTGATTGATGAAGGCAGATACAGAGGTTCAGATTCCATCCTCTGTTAAATGCATGAAAGGGCAAGAAAGGTTTTCATAGGCTGCTTTTACCTGTGCAACAACACAGTTTTTATTTGGTGTGTAATGTCTATATTTGTACCATATCTCTTTTTTTATTTTGATCTTGCTTTAATTTGAGAAATTCCACTATAAATTCAAAAGTAGCACACCTTCTTTTTTGTGTTTTGTTTTTGCTTGACGTGATTCTTCTACCTCCAACTAACCTTGTGTCATTAAAAGAACAAAATGAATATAAAATGAGCAAATTTACACCCTAAGATAAGAACAATACGGTGCAGCAATTTAAAAATGCAATTAAAGAAATGTACAGTTGAGAAAGATAATATATATAACTAGACATGGAAAAACTGAAGATGATATAAACATTTGCTTTCTGTATGCTTTAAAGCTAACAAAGAGCTCATTATCTTCATGTGAAGTAATGTGTGTGTGTGTGTGTGGGGGGGGGTGGGTGTGTGTGTGTGTGTGTGTGTGTGACATCAGAATGGTGAACATGTGGTGGTGCAGACCGCTGGTCCTCTTGCCTCCCATCCTCTCCATGTTTACTGCTGCTGGACTTTGGGTCGTGTAAGTTCAACCTCTTTTTGACCTTTATTCCGAAAAAAAATAAAGAGTTAATGCCTAAACATTAAATAGAGATTGGACAAAAAAAAAAGAAAAAAAAGCTCAAGAATCAATATGCTTGATTATTACATTTTTATTTCTCCACAACACCAAACGCATCTGGAGCATCTGGTTTACATTCAAACTCTACATGGAGGCCGTCGCGGCGCCATTTGAACCGTTTTGTCGCCTTGAACGCGTCAGACTCTCCACAGAGACGTTGAGTGTAAACCAGACGTGCCTGATGCTCAAAACGCATTTGGTGTGAACGCACCATTAGTTAAAAAGCAGATCGGTTATTTTTATTGATTTTCTTTTTTTTCACTTTCACAAACTTTTTGCTGGTAAAAGCCGAGTAAAATGTGACGTTTTTTTGAAGGCTGTGTGCTCCACCGCTGCAGCACATCCTGTTCCTAACTCGCCTCTGTGCTTCTGTTTTGCCACCTTGTGCACTCAAACAGGTACTTCATGGCTCTCTACGATGGGAAAGTGCTGCCTCTGACCTCAGCATACAGGTACGACTTAAACTCTCTGAGGGATAACCAATATTTACTCAGTGCAGCCCTGGAATAAGGTCTTTTGTTTTTGTTTTTTTATTTCTAGAAAGGGAAATCTATCTGCAAAGCCTCCCTTCATAAGGTACACACTGCACTTGTCCTACATTCTCCTTTTAACAGTGAAGCCGGAGCTGCTGGCTGTTATTTTATCATAATTTGTGTTTTATCAGCTTCACAGGGAATTTCCCCCCAGCCAGCTGCTTCTTCAGTGAGATCATGAACCTGGCAGCGTTCGCAGGTAAAGAAACGCCGTTCAGATACAAAGTCCAGGCTAGTGGCGTCAGGCGTCGCCAGGCAACTTCTGAAGGCAATTTGTTGCACTCAGAGAAAAAGAAGAGGCTGAATGCTTTTGCACACCGCACTTTTCAGTTTTTTATTTGTAAATAAAATAAAATGTTTAGCATCATGTATCATTTTCTTTCTACCTCACATTTCTACACCACTTGGTGTGGCTCTTTCACATTAAATCCAATTAAATATATTCATATTTGTGGTTGTTGTTTGGCAAAATATGTAAAAGTTTAAACTGTATGAATCTTAATTGTTCTATTTCGAATGAATTTTCTGATCATGATTGGTACGCTGATCCCTGTGACTCTTCCTGCTTTTACCAATCCTCTGTTTCAGCGTTTGTCGTGGGCATCCTCAGGTACTTTCAGCTGAAGACCAAATTAGACAATCGTTGGCTGAACATTTCCAGTGTGGTGTGTTTCTCCATCGCCTGTTTTGGGATGACGATTGTGGGAAACTTCCAGGTAACCGCTGATCATTAAGAAATCAACTCCAAATCCAGACTGACTCGCGTCTGTTTTTGCAGCTCCTTGAGATGTGGTGGACTCACAACTCGGGCACGTTCCTGGCGTTTGGACTGGGCAACTTGTACTGCTGGCTTCAGACTTACATCACCTGGAAAGTTAACCTGAACAACCAGGGGAAGCTTTTTACTATCGGCCGTTTGGTGCTGTCTGCGGCCATCACTTTCTGCATTATACTGAAATATGGTATCCTTCCACTCTGAGGTAGTACCGGGTAAAGGAAAACTTGCGACCCAGTCTCAGGTCTTCTCCAACCTCTAGGAGGTTTTCGTCTAGGATTGTCTTGTGTTCAGTTACATCCATCTTCCCGTCACCTCTAGCCACCTTCTCTGTCTCTGCTGAGGAAAAGCACGGTTCTGCTACCACCATCATTCACTGTAGGAAGGGTGTGTTAACGTTTACAGTTTCTTTTCCTTTACACAGGGTTTTAGGAGCAAATTCCAAAAGGTTCATTATAGAGCTAATCTGTCCAGAGTACCTTCTTCCATATTTGCCTTCTTGCCTATAGACACGTTGCAGTGTGACATCACAAAGATCCCGCCCCCCAGCTCACTGCTGGAGGACAAAATCCTGCTAGCTGACGATGACTACCATTAGTTTTAGCTATCAAGTTGTCAACATAATGCGCTAAATCCTAAATGTGTGTGTGACACATAAAAGAAAAAGGGACGCAGTGCTTTGCTACTAATTGTCAACATTACAACAACTAGAGAACAAGGTCAGGAAAAAGTTGTACCTTTAAAAAATAGCAAAAGGAAAGGGGAGTACAGCTATGCTAGCTTGACTTTGACAATTTTACCAAGTAGGTGTGCTGCAGAATTTTGTGTTTCGGTTCAGTTACAAAATAAAGAAAAGGCGACCTAAACTCCAAATCTGCTGTAGAGCAGGTGTTTAAATTAGATAATCAAACGCCGCTGTGCTAATCTACCGTTGTGGCAGATTAGCTACCGCTGTGGTAACTAATGGCAACAAGTGTGCGTGTAGTGCAGCCAGCACAGAAAGCAAGAAAAACAAAAAGAACACAAGTGGTTTGAGCTATTCGTCAACATTTTTTTGAGTTATTTTCCCTTTGCTGTGGCGGACTAAATAATAATACCTACATCTCCAAATTATTAAAAGGGCTAAAGAGTTGAACAAAAAATTAGCTCCGCTATTATTAGCGCATTAGCAGCCCACCATTGTTTGCTTTTTGTCTTAATGTTATATTTGTGAGATTTAATGTTCAGTTATTGCCTTCCCGTCTTCATCCTTGACTCTCCCGATGCAGTCTTGGCCATTACCCCCCTCATGCACACGGTTCGCTGCCAGTGGGCCGTGGTCATGCTCTTCCTCATATACATCAGCACTTTTGCCATCGACTTTCGTCACTGCCGCTTTGAGGTGGTGTGCAGAGACGCGGTGGAGCGTCAGAGTCGGCGTGAAGATGCTGATGGCTCCAGAGAGCCACAGCCAGAGCTATAGGAGTGTCACAAGGTCTTGTGTTTGAACACCTACAGACAGTGAACATATCTCACTATTCAAGTTGGTTACAATGTCATGTTACAATGTTATGCTTTGTATTAATGTTTCACATATATATTTTTTTTATCTTCGTGATATACTTTGAGATGTGTTAATAAGATACTTGATACAGCCTCATGTCTGCATGTACGGAAGTTTAGCTAGTTCTTTTAACTGGTGCTGATCGCCGCTAAGCTGGATGTGACACTATGATCCTGCACTGATGGACAGCAGACAGACAGGCTTGTATAACTTAGATTGAATCTGAGTCGCAGTGTGAAAAAAATTAAATATGTCAGGAACTTTAAATTTATCACAAGTTCTGGGCAGAATAGAGGACATTTGATGGTTTGGTATCATTGAAATTGGAAACATGGGGTTGAAGAACAATGTGTGAGCTCTAAAAAAATTTTTGGGATTATAATGTGTGAAACTGCGGACGAGTAGACAGAGGAAAAGTAGAACTCATGAGGTGATGAGGTTCTGAATCCTTTGGAAATGTTGACCTCCTTGATATAGGAAGTCCACATATGGCTGGTTTAGCCTTGGTAAAAATATCATACCACCAAACTGGAAGAGATGCCAAACAAATAGATTTTACATTTTCAAAGATAAAGAGTTCATTTAACAAGTTGAGATTTTCATGACAGAAAAATGTGTACTTTTATTTTTGATTACGAGAATTTTGATTTCCATTCTCTTTTGTTCTGTATGCGTCATATATGTAAAAGGTTCATTGATTTCAGCAGATCAGATCAAAAAGTCCTACTCAGACTCATTACACAGGGAAATATTTCAGATGTTTGTCAATCATTCTGGCTTACGAAAAGCTAAAAATCTGTTTTACTAATTCTGAGTATTAAATACATAAGACAAATCATAAACAATTGACTCCTTCCACATTGAGGAGAAAACCACAAAGTTATTAAAGCTGGATGTTCCATTGATGTATCCAAGTGTATTAGGTGGGGTAGAAAGTTGAGTGGAAGGAAAAATTGTCTGAGTGAAATAAGATGGAATATTTTATTCTTTATTATTCATCCTATTTAAACCTGGTTCATACAACATTTTATGTATCCCCTACCTATCACAACAATGACACTGAGTAGCTGTTAGCTAAAAACGAATTTCTGCTTCAAAGCAAAGATGCCGACAGTTTCTTACTAGTAAAAGTTTAGATATTCAATCATAGCATACCAGAGTCTTGTCAAAAACCTCCCAACAAAAACCAAAACAAAAAAACTGTTCAAACTAAAGAGACGCAGGCTTCTTGTGTGAGAGAAGGTGTTTATTTCTGTATTAGTACCGACTCCATTTACACATTTGATCGTTTTCCTCCTCCGTTACAGGCGACACAGATGGCACGCGTTAAGACAGACACCGTCCGCCTGCGGTGGGGTTGAGTTAAGACTTTCACGCTCTGGCAGGAAGCGAGCGCTTCCCGCCGGCGCCGCGGCGCAGTGCTTCTACACAGTGATTCTACGCTCTAAAACACAACCAGAGGTCCCGACTGAAGCGCGCCTCGTGGTCGCACAGGCAGACGACGTTTTACAAAATGGGAACGGTTACATCACTCTCGTACACAAACAGCTGGAAAGAGGCAGTCAGACACACGGTTCATCTAAAAGTCCAAACGTCAAGTAGTAACCTCACAGTTTCTGCGATTGTACAGCACCTATCCACAGTCTCGCCGTCCAGTTCGGGTTGCCATGACACCGACCTCCCGCTTCAGGTTGTTACATCACTCTGTACAAATGAAGAAGGCATTCCTGCCGTGATTTCAGGGACACAAACGCCAAGCAAAGAGCATTCAGCTTTTCCACATTTTGTCAAACTTCTATGTATTTTATGGAATAGACCAACAAAAAAAAAAGAGCAAATAACGGTAAAGTTTTTTTTAAGCAAATCTATTCAGCTGCTTTACTCTGATACCCTTAAATAAAATTGCAGTGGACAGAGAAGCTTTTAGTTGTTTTCATCTACGTTTTGGCCTAAAATTACTCATTTTGCAGCACCTTTTACATAAATTTATGATTTTTTTTTTTTTTTTACTTTATTTTTGCCATAATATGGTCTTGTAAAAAATTTTATGTTGCACATAACCTCCCCTTTCCTCTGATTTGCAGTGGTTGGTCAGAAAAGGATGAAACTGAAAATGAAGCGATTGGTCCGATTTGCAGAAAAGTTGCAATAATTGGTGAAAATTGCAAGGACGACGACTGAGTTTGCATTCGTAGCATCTCCCTGGAGAGACTGAGAAATCCAGATGCTCTGTGAAGGCGTCACAGGTTTGTTAGAGAACAAACAGGGTTGTAGTTGTAGAGATAGTTAAAGAACTATAAAAAAACCAACAAAAAAACCAGCCACACAGCTTAACCAATTCAAACCATTCTGAAAACATCTCCCAGGAAGAGGAATACTTATTCAAGGCTACATAATTAGCCATACAGTGAACAAAAAATAATAATAAAAAGTCCCAGTTCCTACCAACAGTGAAAATCAAGAACACCAGAGTAGATTTAAAAAAAAAAAAAAAAGAAAGTCAGGGATGGTAGAGGAGAAGCGGACTGCGTCAGCGTTAAACTCGCCCCGTCAGCTGAAGGTGACTAAAGGAGGTAATGAGGTTGTAGTGAGCGCTCTCCTCGTCCGTCAGCTCCATGTTTCCGGGCCGGACCACCAGCAGGATGTTCAGCCCGGCTTCCTCCGCCGCTTTGGCCTCTGCAACCACAAAACCACGGGTCAGGACGGGTCGGACGGTTTGACACAAGCTTTCACCGCAACTCCGGTTGGCTCTCCGGCCTGAATACGACGACAGCTCACCGTACGTTTACGACACAGTCAGGAGTTTTTCAACGTCAACTTGGACGGATCACACTGTAGATCTAAATATAACAACACCTGAAGCCTCTTAATCTGACACCCAGTCCGGTACCGGTCCGAGAGTAGCATAGTCGCATAGTGAAGTGAAAGTATTAAAAATATTTGGTTTTCACCTTGATGACAAAATTATTACAATCCAAAGAGACATTTTTGTCTCTTCAGTCCAGCTAAATAATGCAACTTGGAGTCACAAATGTTACCTCACTTTTTAAAATAAATAAAAAAATATTTTTTGGGGGTAAATTTCTACTACAGGAAATCTGCTGTACGTTTTATATAGCAACTATTTTATTCATCTCTTTTGGTTTTAATGTAAATAAAAAAAATTTTTTTTAAATGACGGCTACATTTTCTTCTATTAAATGTTGGCATTTGCAAAAGGTTTCCAGAATAATAAGAAAAATTGTTGTAAATAAATTGACTGGTACTTTTAGTGTCATTCTGTTACTGAAATTAAATACAATCACTCCATGAAAAACTGGAAATTAGCTCAAATCTGAATTTACAGTTATACCTATTTCTTTTTCTATACTTCAGCTGTTTCTTAAGTTTTCAGTCAACGTTTTTCAGAGCCGTTGTGACTCTGAAGCAGCAGAACAGACGGGAAGCCGGTGTAACCGGCTCCTCCGGTCCAGCCAGTCCGACACGGCGTGGCAGCTCACCCCTGCTGACGTCGGTGAGGAAGGTGATTTCCTCCGGCTGACAGCCGATCCGCTCGGCGATCCTCTCGTAGCTCTTTGAGTCCACTTTGGCTCCTATCGTGGTGTCGAAGTGGCCATCAAAGAGCTGAAATCACACACAGGATCGGAACAGTTAGGACAACAAGCTGGTCCGGACTTTGCGGAAGCAAAGAAACCCCGTCAAGTCTAGATGAGCGGCTCACGTCTAAAACGTCTCCTTCCACCGAGTATCCGAACAGGAGCTTCTGGGCCTCCACGCTGCCAGAGGAGTAGATGTAAACCTTCAGGCCGCGTTCCCGCCACATTTTGACGGACGGCACGACGTCGGGGTAGATCCTGTTTGCAAAGGGAACACGCACACACGACGTCGTCAAGACATGTAGTCATTTTAAAAATAAATAAATACGTTTCTTTTTAAAATTTTGGGAAGCGAGCGAACACATCGGCGTACTTACTCGCCTTTGATTCTCCCAGACGTGTAGGCTGCCCTCCACATGTGGCCCTGCAGCTGCTTGAGCGCCGTGGACTTCCTGTCCGCCGCCATCTGCCACATCACACTCTCCACCACCTCCCTGATGGCCTTCTCCTCGTCCGTGTGGCCCGTCTGGTCCACGGTGTGGACGGGACACGCCCGGTTCTGCCTCATGTCCTCTTCGATCTGAAAGGACAGGCCGGGCATTTAGAGGGTCTAAACGATGCACACGAGACCCATCAGCACTTCCTCCTCTGTTCAGTCGCTGAGTGTTTTCAGTGATTCTCAGTGTAACACACGACGCACCTGCTTTTTGAGCAGGTGGACATCTTGTTTGCACTCATCTTCCTCCCAGTGTGTGGACAGATGATCCTCAAGATGCTCTCTGATATAAGGAAACAGTATGTCCTGAAAAAAATAATAAAATCACCATTACAGAAAGTTAATTGTTTGAATTTCTTAAAAAAATCAAAATTAAGACCTATATTAGATCTAATATTATGGTGCATTCAGGCCACCTTGGTCTTGATGCTTCTCAAATAAAATAAAAGACAATTGGCAATTCCCATGGCAATTTGCCTAGTAAAATAACAAAAAAAGGAAAACAATCTCTAAAAGGGGCTTGGTTGATGACGTCACGAGAGGAAAGCGCTATTTACGTCACTCTGTTCAGAACGTGAAGCTAGCATAAGGGATCTGCATGATTTCTGAGCAAACAATAAAAGCAGGAATGCTAAACACGAAATATAAAGACATTTGTTTTTTTGTTTTGTTTTTTTTAACCGAAAAACAATGTTTTACTAGGAGCTAGTCGGTACCAGAAAGCTGTTAGCACAACAACTAAATCTTCTTTGAACAAGACTGTAGATTTAAACAAATAAAACTCGCCTTAACAAACGTGATTGGCGTAGTGGTTCCCTCGATGTCCAGTAAAAGTGCAGTGGTGCAGGCAGGAATCGAAACCGAGGCCATTTTTGACCCGAGCGTTTACCGCTGGCAGTGGGTTAGCTGACGTTAGCTAAGCTAACAGCAGTACTATGTTACAGCCCGGCAGCGCCCCTCTCTTCCCGCTTCTCCGGGCCGGACAGGTGGGACACGGTAGATTTCAGCAACAAAACACGGTAAACCAGGAGTTTACATCTAACTGACTGAAGACGCCATTACCCCGCAGTTAGCTACCGCACAAAGCTGTGACCAGCTCACATGTTCTGCTCTGTCACTTCAGTCTCCAGTCCAGCAGGTGGCGATATTATCCCCTTTGACGTCAAGGTAGACGCCATATTGTGAGTGGCATTTTGTAAACTCTATCTATCGATCTATCTATCTATCTGTCTGTCTGTCTGTCTGTCATTATTGTTAGATTATTTTTCAAATAGGTATGCTAATCAACATAAGACTCAGAATTTGTAACTCTTTTCTTTATTTATTCTCACATTTATTTCCTGTATTTGTTTATAGAAAGACAGCTGATTTCTTTCTGATATTATTGGGGTTTTTTGTTGCTGTTTTCAATAATTACGCTGTTCAACGGAGTGTTTCCGTTAACACTCCGGATCGACAGGTAGCGCTGTTCAACATTTCACTTTGTTTACTGACGTGTTTCGAAAGCGCAGAAGGAGTCACTGCGATGAAAACAAAACGACGCTCAGAAATTAACCCTTAAATCTATATATAAAAAAAACCCCTCTCTTTCCTTCTGAAACGCAATCCGTTTATTTTACTTTAGCCGGTAATAGATTTTTTTCAAGCCGACTTTGAACGCCTGATAGGGAGCAGCTTTTTTCTTCAAGCACACTTGATAATAAATTGCCTCTCCAGCCTCTATCTGTCAGCTTTACCGTTAGCTTAGCTCCTTCTCGCACTGTATTATTTTGTGTTGCCTTCCGGAGCCACTTTCGTTGAAAGCAGGTGCGGATAGATTCGCGACATGTCGGAAGATTATGAATTCAGCGAAGACCCGAGCATGATGAGAATGGAGGAGGACGGGGAGGGCAACTGTGACGATCCCATGTCCGCCTCTGGGGAATGTGGCCTGATGGGAGGAGAGGCCGACGGATCGAAGATTGATGCCAGTAAAAATGAGGAGGATGAAGGGTATGTTTACGGCGACTCCACTCATAACCACTGCTTATAATATGTTAATCTAGTTGAGCAGCATGTCATGGTTTGTCACCTATTCGGATTCCTAATGACCAACTTTTTCTGCTGGCACCTAAACATGTCTGGAGAAAGAAAAAACAAAGTGTCTGCGTTTGTAATAAAATCCAAAAACTAGTGTTTTATACAGCTTTACATACAACAGTTTGTCTTCACGGTGCATGGATGGACTTCTTTTGCTCCTTAAGGATATGTTTGATAGAAACATTAGTCAAAGTCATAAATTTGCCAGAAGCAAATTATTATTTTCTATGATCAAATTCATAAATTGACAATATTCAAACTAGGATTTCCTCTGACATTACAAAGTGACGTTGCTACAACCATATTTATTGCATTACTATCCACTTTGCCTTTCACAATTACATTATTATTATTAATGTAATGACAACTGCAGTGAATAGTGCAGCACTAAAGGAAGTGAACTATTTTGTTAACAGGAAGATGTTTGTTGGAGGGCTCAGCTGGGATACGACTAAGAAGGACCTGAAGGATTACTTCACAAAGTTCGGGGAGGTGGTGGACTGCACGTTAAAACTGGACCCTATGACCGGGCGCTCACGGGGCTTCGGCTTCGTGCTCTTTAAAAATCCAGAAAGCGTTGAAAAGGTATCCCTTTGCTGCTGGAGGCTGAGCTTTTCTAGAAATTCTGTTGTGCGTCTTAAATTTGTAAAGCAAAATCTTCAATTTTTCATTTTTTTTTTCACTTAATTTCTTTAAAGCCTAGTTTGGACTTACTGTTGGTGTTATTGGAAATATTTCACAATGGAAACGTCTTAAGATGTTTTGACACCATCTTTGCAGTGGAGGACACATCACTGGAGCTCATTTTTCATTTAGTGCTTTTGCCAACTTTGAAAACATTTAGAGCACTTAGCTCCCCCTCGATGTAATTTTTCCTAACAAGCTCTAAAGTGCAAATTTACTTTGTTGTTTTATAAAACTTTACTTCGACATCTGTGTTGAAATTTTGCTTATCGATTGTTATGGTGGTTATAGTACTTCAAGGGCAGGTATAATTTTAGTTGAAGTTAGCATTTTGGCATTAGCCTATGCTAAACATCATGTTGGTGTTACACTTTATCATTATCTTCTGCTAAATATCATGTTGGTTAGCATTTCATCATTATCTTCCGCTTAATACCATGTTAGTGTAGGACTTTAGCATTAGCTTTGGCTAAGTGTAGTGTTGGTAGCGCTATAGTGTTAATAAAACTAATATTTATGATAAATGTTTTAATCTTAGCTCAACTAACATTTTAGCTAGCAATGCCCGTTTCTGCATCTCTGCAGAGTTGCGTTTATTTTCTTTGTATTTATTTTTTTCTGAGACTATAATATTAGTCTAATGTATTTGGTGTTTTCTTAAAGCGGTTCTTATGTCAAACATGCCTTGAAAGGCTCTATTTCTTTTCTGCTGTTCCCTTTGCTTTCTTTCCATGAAGGTTGCCTCACAGAAGGAACACAAACTCAATGGGAAAGTGATTGATCCCAAAAAAGCAAAGGCCATGAAGAGCAAGGAGCCTGTGAAGAAGATCTTTGTAGGGGGGCTGTCCCCAGACACGCCCGAAGAGAAAGTCAGAGAGTATTTTGATGCCTTTGGAGAGGTTTGTGGTCTCCTAAGTTACAAATGTTCTTGTGTTATTTTTCTTAAACCCACTGGATGCCATGTCCATGCTGTAAAATAATCAGGTGGAGTCCATCGAGCTTCCCATGGAGACCAAAACGAACAAGCGGCGGGGCTTCTGCTTCATCACCTTCAAGGAGGAGGAACCGGTGAAGATGATCATGGAGAAAAAGTACCACAATATCGGGCTCAGCAAGGTTCCATCTGTCTTTTTTGTTTGTTTTCGTGTAGCTTCATAAATACCCGTGTAGCAGCGTCTTTAAAAGGTACAATAAATAAGTATGATTGGCTCCCTCAGTGTGAGGTGAAGGTGGCCGTGTCCAAGGAGCAGTACCAGCAGCAGCAGTACTGGGGAGGCAGAGGAGGATACTCGTCCAGGTCTCGAGGGAGAGGTGGGGGTGAGTTTCTCACGGCAGACCTGCAGCTCCACCTGGTGGTCAGTTCAGGGAATGGAGCAGAAAATCAGCACATAACCCAAAACAGAACTAATCTTATAGTTAATAATGTATGAAAGAAAATTTTGCTTACAGAGGTTTCATAGTCCATTTTATTTTATGGTTTTGGTTCTGTGTGGTTTTTATTTGCTTTTTTTAAAATTTATTGTCTTTAAGTGTTTTGTCTTGTTTTTGATATTTAAGATGTTCCATTGCTAAATGTTCGTACCCAAATTAAAGCTTATTAGTCTTTGAGAGGACGAACTTGCATCATTTTTGCCATTAACGGCATTTTACTTGAAAATGTTCTCAAAGCAACAATATTATTGATTATCACGATAATTTATGGGAAAATGTATTGTCTGTCAAAATCTGCTGTCGTGAGAAAGGAATAATTGCTAAAATTAATCAGTCACTGCACTTAAAGAACATCATATTATTCCTATTTATACTATTCTGAATGTCATGCTTTGTAATATAATCTTTGTGTTTTACACTTAAATTGTCAAATTATGTGGTTGAAACATAGAATTTCAGCAGAGCCACAACAAAAAATACTATTTTTTTATTATCTGTTTTAGTTGTTGCTAAAATAAAGTTCATATTTGAGGTTGGGCAGGCAAAAAAAAGAGAAAAAAGCATATAGATGATCTTCTATTAATACATTGCAGTGTGTGTTATTTGCCTGCAGGTCCCAACCAAAGCTGGAACCAGGGTTATGGTAACTACTGGAATCAGGGATATGGGAATTATGGAAATTACGGTTATGGCAATCAAGGATATGGTGGCTATGGAGGCTACGATTACTCTGGTTACAACAATTATTACGGTTATACTGACTACAACAGTGAGTATTTGTGGACATATCGATACATGTATTGCCGTTGCCGAGGCAACACGGTGTGACACCAGGTTGTGGCTGTTGCAGATCAGTCTGGTGGATATGGGAAGTCACCACGGCGTGGTGGTCACACCAACAGTTACAAACCGTATTAAAGGGACAAACCCTCCACCTCCAAGTAGGTACGTAACTCCAACTGTTAAAAAAACTACAATTAGCTTTTTAAAAAAAAACAAAAAACTTTGGTGTTTTTATAATATTTGTGTAATTTTGTTGTTCTTTCTTGTGTTTTTTCTTAAGTGCTTTACAGTAGTGGTAACGTAAAAGGCTCTTGTGACAATTATTTAAGAGCAGCCGAATCTTCCGCTGCCTCTTATTTTTTATTTTTATTTTTTGCAACCTTCTCTTTGTTGTTGTTTTTCTTCGTTTTAAACCGTAAAGTTAACAGGTAAACTACTGCTACTACAGTAAAATGGATGCCAAAGTTAAGGATGTGCAAAAGGAAAACAGAAAAAGGAAAAAAAAAAGAAAGAAAAAAGAAAGAGTGTGTTGTGTCCTAACTCTGACATACCTTGTTTGTACCTGCCAGCGGAGCTTCCTTGCAGGCCATGAGCTGACTCCCAGATACTCTCAGGGCCCGCTCAATGCGGACCGGGTATGAGAAGCATACGCTCTCGAATGCTGCCGTTTGGTATGGTCTTACAACATCCTGTATCCGCATTTCTAATCTAAAGAAAAAAAAAACAAAAAAACAATTAAGGGACACGTCCAGCTTTGTCATCTTTCTTTCCATTTGTTTCCTTTATTTATTTTATAAATCTATATCTATTTTTTCTGCGACTGTCTTTTGTAATGTAAGAATTTAAAACTCTACACATGTAATTGTGGTTTTTTCACAGGCCCTTACTCCCCCACAAGTAACGATTGATAACGTATGAACAAATAACGATTTGCTTTCCTAAAGGATACATTCGTCATTCTCTGGATTTTCCAGTTCCTAATGTTAACATATGTATTTTTTTTTAAAGAAAATGCTTGTTTCTTTATTTAGCTAAAGTAGTCCATGAGCTTAAGCCTGGTTTGGACTCTACTGTGTTGGGGGATAAAGTGCTTTTAATTTGTGTAAATGTATTGTTCTTGTTTTTGTTTTACTGACAGCGATGGAAAAGACTCCTCTTTTTGTTAATTTTCCCTGTAACACATTTTCTTCTTATATCCATTGATTAAAAAAAAACAACACACACACACAGACACACACACACACACACACACAAACTCAGTCAAAATGTCACCACAATTCCAGAAATTTGCATGTAATGCTCACCATAATGTGTATCTTTTGACCGATCTGAACGTATTTATTTATTTTTTTTCCCCATTTAGTATTTTGACTTCTTCGTCAGGATCCCTAGTTTAATTCATACACATTTTAAAGCTGTAAAACTGTTAAAAATAACAAGGGATTCCTGTCTTTCTTTAGTAGCTGAAGACTTGTCGCTCATCCAATGGCTGACTTGTTCCTGTTTGTTTCCCGCAGGGTTCGTCGGCGAAAGCGTCGGCCACAGAGACGATCCAGCTAAAGACATGGCTAGTTTATGAAAGCAAAAGGACGACTGCTTTGAACCCACCGTACAATTCTCCTGTATTTACCCAACTATTTCAGTGTCCTTTTTTTTTGTTTCTTTTTGCATTCGTTTAGACCGCTTCAGGGTTTTCTCGCGTCCTCGTCCTCTCTTGGTTTTGTGTTTGAAGTTCTCGCTGCTTCGCGTCGTCCCAACCGACGCTTGTATGGACGGCAGCAAAGAGACGAGATCAGTTTTACCTACTTTATGATGTTCATCAGTCATATAATACAAAATATTCTTACAGAGTTTGACATCCATAAACGTACATTATATACACGTGATGTATCGGACATTAAAATGATCAAAAATAATAAAAAAAACAACAACAACAACCAAACACAAGCTCTCGTCTGTGTTTGTTGAAGAACATGGATCAAATTGGTTTTGCATTCATCTGGAGTGTCATGGTTTCATGCCAGCAATCTTAATTATTATTATATTTAATCTCTTTTTTTTTTTCCCAACTTCACATCATCCTAGAGACCTTAGTGGATTGTCATGCGCTGTTTAAATTTAAATTTACATACACATCTCTGAGATATAAAACAACACGTTTTATGTGTGCAAATTAGTTGTCTGGTGGCGATTGCCTCCGCTTTGGGGGGGTGGGGTGAGGTCAAAGGTTAAATGACTTTGGTGGCAGCAAGGATTATGAGAATCAGGATGATCAGCACGATCACACCGATTAGGATCATCATTTTAATGTTCTTCCACCAGTACTTCCTGGCGACCCGCGTCGACGTTCTCTGGAAGGAGTCGGCCTGGAAAAACAAAAAGAGCAAATTTGTAACGAAGCTGTTGTGAAGGAAGGACAATTTGAATTTGTCAGGGTTTGAGAAAGTATATACTGGGACTTTTCCCTTGTTTTCTAATGTTACAACCACAACCTTCAGGATGTTTTCTTAGATTTGTTGTGATAGACGAACATAAGGTGTTTTTTTCTTTTATCTTTCTACAGATATTTCAACCTGTGCCTCTTTGCAATCACCCTAATCTTTAGGTTCCTGCAAAGTTAAGTCGGACAACTTCAAAATGTTTAGCACAGCGAAGTTTAGTAAAATACCCAACAAACACCGCACTCTGAATACATTAAACAAATGTCTTTATTGCCAAATCAGTCTATGGCAAAAGAAAACAGCCACTGACGTTCAACATGTACCAAGATCGGCTACAAATCATTTTAACAACTAAAAAATATTAATTAAATAGGATTTAATTGATTCTCATGTTACTAAACATGAGTTTGACAAAAACTTTGCTACAATATTGCATTTACTAATTGTTTTAAGTATGTCTATGAGTGACAAGGCTGCCACAGTTTCAACAGCAGTTGTTACTAGTGAGAAATGAATGAACCACTGAGTGATGAACCTTTGGGTGAAGCAGTGGGCCGGGAAGCTTCATTGCTTCACGAGGCTTCATTTGCCCATCACTACCAGTAACTATACTCCACCTGTTTTTGAGGCTTCTTATTGTGAAATACGTAAGTACCGTCATAATACTTCTGTTTCAAAATAACTGCATGTTTGTTTACTGCATGTGTACATGAATGAAGCAAGCTAATGGGTTTATACTAGAGGACAAGTCAGTTTCCGCCTGCAGAGTTTGAAGAGTTTAGCTCCTCAAATGGTTGTAGCAGTGGTATCCAAAGTGTGGGCCAAGGGCCATTTGTGGACCATGGAGTGATTTTGTGTGGCCCCAGACAACAAGTATGATACAAATGAGCTCTAGTGCCGATATATTCAAATCTTCTGAATTTTAGGTATGACGTATTTTTTTCTTGTACTTTGCAGACTTTTTGCTTTCGATTTAGTCGAATAGGAAGCAGGTCCACAAACATTTAGCAACTTTTACTTGGTGCACTAATTCACCAAACTCGACTGACTGCTTTTTAAAGAAAGACAGAAAACCATCAGCCTGAAAAATGTTGGAAACTTCACATTTACAGTTCCATATGATTTAGAGATCCAATTTCTTTGTTAATCTTTGTTCATTTTGCTAAATGTATTGTTTGTTTCATTTATTTAAAGTAAAAAAATAAAATACAATTTTGTGGCACTTTTAACATGAGATTTTTAATCCACCAGGCAAAACGTTTGGACGCCTCTGTTTTACTAAGATTACGTTCTGTTGGAAAACTGGTTCATTTGGGTTGGAATCAAAAAAATGCTTCTTCCGCCTGGTTAATTCGATGTGATTTTCCAGAGCAACTTTAAATTTCTAAAAATGATCATTTGGGCATGAATTTATTTTCAGCGAATAAAGGAAATGCAGCGTTCTGATAGGCTGCCACTGGGTGCCGTAACCTTAGCCGCCAATCAAAGCAGCCAAAGGAAACAATAGCATTTACAACAAGACACAATGGTTCCTGCTGCATTGGAGGAAGTCCGAATGTTTAGTTTGGAAGTGGAACTGAATGAAATTTGAATTCCTCCTGTGAGACTTTGGTGCTGCCTCACCAACATGACTCCTCGTCACATTGGGCCAACGATAAACTGCTTTGTTTACAATCTGACTGTTTTCATGAAAATAACACAAACAGCACTGTACGGTCACTGTTGGCGATAATGTATCAGCAGCGTTTGAATACATTAAAATACAGGAAAGTATGATGGGGTATTAGGGAGTACATTTCCAGCAAAGAATCTCAGGAGTTTTGTAGAAAGAACAAGGTCATTTCTGAGATTAATCTCAAAATTTCTAAGTTTTTTGGTGGAGACTTACTCCTTTTTACATATACATACTGCAAAACAGAAAAACAGAGGGCATAATAAAGTAAAAGTGTGTGAAAAGAGTTTCCACATTACTCCTACAACCCTCGATGCTTTGCATAAATTTAGTGGCTTACTTCCGGATCACCATTCTAACGTGTAAGCTGTATCTCCCTCTTGTAGAGCAAATACAGATTAATTCTGATTTTTTAAGGAGCAAAAACGTCTTCGCCTTAAAATTTGATAACATAGTCAAAGCTATTAAAAGATTTGGTGAATATCTGACCTCTGATTACGTTGGTAGTATATTTAACTCTTGCTATGAGCAGAGAAGTGAGGTAAAGTATGATTTCACTTAAAGCAAATCTGCCAGCAGTACAGAACTGTGCATTGACTACAATGAAGTGTCTGGATGCATTGATGAGTTGCCTTTACATGTGTACTTCCTTTAATCAAAGGAAGTACATATGTAACGTGTTATTTTTGAACACAGTGTCATATCTGATCTGTTCTCTTAATCATTTTTCAAGCTAAGCATTTCTTCTCTACTAATCGGTTGTAGATGGAACTCAGGGTTTGTTTGTTTTTCCTTCTCTGGGCTTTCTGCTTATAAAATGAATGAAGTAAATTTACAATTCAAAACAGGAAAACATAATCCAGTGTTATTTTACAAGCCAATAATTCAGCATAATAATTTGTCCATGGAATCATTATGTCGTATGGAAACACCCAAGTGTCAAAAACCTAGCTTTGGATTTGAGGTCAGAACCACTGGCATTGAAACAACTCCACAGCACGATGCTGCCATCACCAAGATCGTATATTTTCTTTCTTTTTTTTCTCTCTCTCTCTCAATTTCTTGTTCAGGAAGGCCTGAACAAGAATGACCTTGTTGGATAAATAAAACATTTCTATTCTGTGTTTAATACAATAATCATCCCTTTTGGAATAAGAACATTTTGGTAAAAAAAAATAAATAAATACATAATTTAAACCCTCAGATGAACATGACATTAATTTGATGGCGTTACATTCTGCAAAAAATCAAAAGTTTTAATTTTTGCATCAAAGAATGTTAAAACACATCAATTATGTTGCTGTTTTTTAAGGGGAAATTAAGTCGGAAATTAAACAGCTTGAATGCAGCTGTCCTTGTATGTCTGCAATTATTGGGTGACGATGCAGGAACAGATTTAAAACTTCTCTAGCACTCCCAGGCTAATTTGTATAGAAATGTAACTTGATCTGCAGATGCTAAGTCTTGTGTGGATACAAGCTTTTCAAGAGAAAACGTTCTAGTAAAAACATTCAGGTAAAAAGTACAATATATAATACACGCATTTGTAAATTTAGTACAATGTATGCTGATTGATAATTGAGCATTGCATAAATTTTTTTCTACAGAATAATCTGCATCATGCTGTTTTTTTACTGCATCATTTATCCTCTGCTATCCTAAGTCAGCTATATTCAATATATTATTTACCATGATAATATCAAAGTGAAAACTGATTTCTATAAAATCATGACAAGTGACTGTTTAAAGTGACCGACCCAATTCAGCAGAGGTCTGGTCAAATGGTGCTGGTCGTCTCACAATGAGTGGACTAGAGATCGGCTGAATGCAGTGACTGTCACACCAGTGATTTTAGCTTAAAGACATCTGTGTCTAGAAGGTCCATTCACTGGTTAATCAGTATCCATGGCAACCATTACATCATAAAGACTAATTTTGTCTTAAGATTGTGTTGTACTGTGCTACTGTACTGTTGCCTTGGTTCTTCACCAGTCAAGACTTTATGGGAGTCTGGCAGTGACAGACATTTCCGTGACAAATGTGCAAAAATCTTTGTCTGTGTTCCACTAATGACGATTTTGCAGTTGTGATGTTTTCATTAAATGAGAAATGTAATCAAAATCACATGTGAATAAGCTTGTTCACGCGATAAGTCATTAATAGTCATGCAGCGACAGATGCAGTTACATGAGAGATATTCATAATTCAGTCGTGGCGCTGACAATCATCATCTATCAGACATCAGAGGAGACGATGGCGTCTTATTCAGGTGTTGGAGCGGCAAGCTCCGCCTACTTGGGAGCGGCTACGTTTTGGGGAAACTGTAGTCGGTTATTTTCTAGAAGAACGATGGATTCAACACGTTGGAATGACACAATTTTCTATGAGTTGTATGATGCCACACATCGTACGAAAGAACCAAAGACAATCCATCCTCCCCCTACTACTTCCTGTTGTTTTCTTTGTCGTTTTCTCCAGTAGTAACATCCGGTTGCTGATCATGTGACTCATATGATGCGAAAAATGTGTTCTCATTACAGTTTTACATCTATGTCTTTCTATTAAGCAGATGTAGTTTTGTCATTTTAAGTTGCGTAACTTAATGGAAACGCAGCTGGTGTTAGCGTAGATTCAAATGTACGTGAAGCATCGAGAAAGTGGTTCAAGCTTCCACTTCATTTTTTTATCTCGTACTCACAGATGCTTGGAGGTCGTCCGTCTTCCCGATGAGGTCGTCTATTTTGTCGCCCCTCTCCAGCACCTTGTTGATGTTGTCCTTCAGTATGACTTTAACTTCATTGACCTGACTCTGCACCTGGTCGAACGAGCCAGAGGAGGCCGCGGCGGACGGCTGAGGGTTCGCTTCGGCCTGTGCGGGACACAAACGGTGGCGATGTTCTCAGTTTTGGTTGGGGTCAAACATTTAACGGAAACTGAAAGTCTCGCAGGCGAAAGCACACAGAGGAGCTCCCGCCGTGGGTTTCTCTTCCTGGTACTGTTCTATACAGGAAGTGCTTTGATGCCTGACCTATTTTCAACTGGATCTGTTTGACATAAACTAGCTCTAAATCACACAAAAAAAGGCAAACCGAGTCGAGCTGAAAACCGGGGACCCACTTAAAATATGAAGAATATCCATTAAAAATAAACCCTAAAGTAAACTTTTGTGTTTAAAAAATAAAAAGCTTACACTTACCATAGTATCTTTCAATCCCAATGGATCAAACTCAGCTTCATATGAATGAAATCAAACCAAAGCCCTCCAGCTGCAGTCCCACCTGTGTGGTAAACAGAAGCAGGGGGTCTTCAGGGTGCTTCTTCTTCTCTCATATGACTCGCACAGCCTGGGCTGAACAAATTCTTGCTAAAGGTTGAGCCTTCGCTCAGTTATCCATTAACCAGCAGTTGCCTCAATCAAACTCTCAATGGTTTTAGAGCCGTTTACCATCACCAGCAAAGAATTAGAGCAACTCTGCCCTCATTGAGGCTGCGCTTTCATTTCCTGCTTCACAGAAACAGAGCTGCTGCATATTCATTAACAAGACAAAAAAGAGAGAGAGAGTTCTGTAGTAAATGAGGAAAAAAACCCAACTAGTTTGTTCAACACATCTCTTAGTTGCATTCCTATGTGTTTCTTTGTTTTTGTTTTTTACATACCGTCAGCTGTCTGGAGAGGATCCAGGCCGGCGCTCTGCTGATATGTCCGGGCAAAGGGCTGTGTGTTTTCGACACAGGCAGATTTGCAAGGCAATAAAGGGGGTGAGGTGAAGTCACGCTCTTGCTCCACTTCATTTCCTCATCCTGCGCCGCAGCGGCTCGTCGTTTCAGTTACCATCTGCTTCACCCCAGTGAAGCAGGAGTTCCTTTCTGCTGTAGTTTCTACCTTTTTAGGTTTTACTAGATTACACATTCAATTATGTATTGTCTGACCTTTGTGACCCGGCTGCACGTAATGCAAAGTTATGATATGATAGTTATTTTGTGAGTTGTTTGCACCTATGACCTCAATTTTCTTAGATGCATGAATAATTTTTTCTCTTGGTTTTATGTGTTTATTTGAAACAAACTATTTGGTAATCATGTATTTTTATCCACTTCCTTTGCGATTAAGAATTTTTTTTTTAACAATTTGTGGAGATAAATTGCCACAAACATTCTCACCTCTTGCATGTAATTTAATGAAACTGCATGTCATCGTGTTTGTAATGCATTGTTTTCCAGTTTGTTTTGGTTCTGACTCCCATTTGATTCCCACCGAATCATAAAAGATGTTAAACTATGAAGCATGAAACCAAAAATAACTCAGTTGCCTCCTGAATGTTATTTAATGGAGTCATGTAACCACGTGTCCTTACAGCATATTTCAAACACCTGTTAAATTCATAACTTATTTGTTGCAGCTTTGTGGCTTTTTATAGTTGCTGAGCTTTTTTTTTTATTATTATTTATTTTTTTATCCATTTCCTTTTGTAGTTCTGGACCTGATGTCAACCATTTTCTGTCTCGTTCTACTTGTTGCTCTGTTTTGTATGGAAGCCCATTTCTGCCATTAAAGGAAACAGAAACCCCACCAGGAAGTCGTGTTTTCAACTTTCACAGTCATAAATAGACAGAAAGTCAAACTTTTGACTGTCTCATAATTATGACTTCCTTAAGGATGTTTTTTTTTCTTTCTTTCTTGTATCATGGCAGAAAGTAGCTTCTGTAGTTTTGCTGTTTTTTTTCTTTTTAAGGTTTTGTGTTTATTTGCATTTCTCTTGAGCTTATTGCTTTAATCAATTTCTATTATTGATTTTTTTTTGGTAAAAAAATCTAAGACATTCTTCCATACCTAAGAGGTCTGAAGTGGAGTAAAAACGTTCAAAACAACAGCAGTAAACGTATTAAAATAACTTTTTCTAATCAACAGCCTTTTCAGTCGCTGACAGACTGAAATGTGAATAAAATCTCAAGCCGAATGCAGTTTTTCTTCCTCTCTTCTTGAGAAAGAGAGAAAGATGTCGCAAAACATGTTCCTCACATGTTTTGCGACACAACAACCTGGGAAATTTATGTATTAATTCAACAGAGACAAACATTAAATAAACAAAGCTTAAAAAACGTCTGTCTATCAGAAACTCCTCTGTCAGTTGAACTTTTCCTCAGATAGAGCAGATCTGGGCATGAGTCACATAAACGACATTGAGGATCCTGCATGTCAGCAAAACTACTGAAATGACTGCAGGGTAATAAAACCTTAAAGACTTTAGATAAACTGTTAGCAACGTTTACTGTAATGTTTGGGGTTTGTCTGTAATCTGGGAGGTAACACCGACTTTCTACAGTTGGGATTTTTCACTTTCGTTTCGATACTGAAATCTGGGGTTTTCCAACAGAACACTAAAGCAAAAAAAAAAAAACAACAACACACATATACTTCTGTTTTTGGCTATTCAAGACAAAATTTTCCAGTTATTATATACTTTTAATATCCTTACTCCAAGTGACCGAAGGTCAAAGTAAATTCTCACTGTCTCTGTTCTGTAAGTCAATACAAAAAAATCATTTTTGTTAAATCAAAATGTGAATGTGCCTTTTTTTATTTTTATTTGCTCCATAAGAAACTAAACATATGATTTTATTTAAGCAAACAAAGTAGACAGACTTGTGTGAAATTGACCTAGAAATCGTAGATTGAAAACTTTAATAAGGTCTCACACGATCACGTTATCATGACACAGGAGTACAGTTTGTAACATTTTTGGCATCATTTGTTTGTTTTCTGGGCCAGAAGAATTTTTTTTGTCTAAGATCAACAACTTGAGTGAGACATTAGTTAGTCTTTCTAAAGCACTTGCTGTTTTTTTTAATAACAAGTTTCCATCTACACCAATCTATGGAAGAGGATAAAGGCCACTGACATGTGGAATTTTTTTTTCAGAATTCATTTGTCTCTGAATTTTGACTTTAATCTTCTGAAATCAAGAGACACTTGGTTAAAGTCAGAATCTTAAAAAAAAATTCATTTTTTATTTTTTATACCAACTGTGTTTGTTTGCAGGCCATGTTCCCTGAGTTCTAGATTTCAGTCCAGAAACCCCACAAAGTCCTTCAGAGAGCAACACATGGCTCCCGTGGTCTGTACCACACTGAGTAATAAAACTGCTCTGGTTCCAGTTCAATGTATTGTAAAATGTAACACCGCAGCGACACCTAGCGGCTCCTGTCCTGACAGACATTCAGCCATTAGCCTGCAGGGTTCGGAAAGACCCAGAAAACTTTTCACCGGGATGACTTACAGCAGCTCATTTCCACAGGAAGAAAATGTTCACCGAGCGGATTTGTCCTGCTGACTTTTATCAAAACCAGCCTGAGCTTCAACCTCCACGCTTAGTTAATCATTGCTTTTTTTACAGCCACTGCGGTCATAATCCTGCGTCGCCACGTCTGAACTCCGCTAAACCTGCGTGTCTCCAGCAGAGATGAACCCCAGCAGAGGAAAGCGCAGCGGGAAAACTTTCCTGTTCACGTCCGAGTCTGTGGGGGAAGGACACTCCGGTACTGTACCCACTCGAGCTTCCGCCGACCGACACAGAGCACACACACCCCCACACCCACACCCACACACACGCACACAATGGCGAAGGAAGGCTGCAGAACACACTGTCCGCACATGTGCGGATTCGATCGAGCTGTACTGAAAACCATTCTGCATGCGATACAGCAACTCACTAACTACAAGTTAGTAAGTTGAAATCATTTCAATGGCGCTTAAAGACGAAAACGGACTAAACATTTAGTTATGCTGCGAAATCTTCACGTAAAGAAAGTTGAATGGAAATGGTTCAGAACATTTGCATATAGGTCCAAAAGTGCCAACTTTTATATATATATATAT
>CAEFZY010024816.1:0-25697 GCA_903066815.1 Brachyrhaphis roseni | reverse complement strand
TTACAAAAACACAGTTGTTGGTTATCTCTCAGGCCATAAAACTTCACTTCCCGATGTCCTCTCTGGGTCATAAACGGTTCTTCCTGCTTCTCCAGAGACAATACAAACATGCATCCTAACACAAACAAATGTCTCTCAGTCCTTAATCTTTAATATTTAGATCTGTATTTTCTCTAAAAACCCAACACCCTGGTAAATAAACAGCAAAGCTTACTGTAGAACCACTCTGAAACACGATGCAGAGTTAAACAGCTAATGCACCACCAATCTCTACCCATCCGTTTACCCCGCCTTAAGCAGCATGGCTCTGATCCAACATGGCCATATGCCCCTTAGCTGAGCCACTCTGTGCTATAATAAATGACTCATGATACATAGTCGACATATCATCACTGTCCAAGAATTACAAACCGCTACTGGATGATACTGGTAGGCAAACTAGTGGGTATGGGTGATGCTTTTTATCTGGCTCACAATGGCATAATTCTGTTAAATAAACTGGACTTTTTTCTGTCTGTGGTAAATTTTTGTCATTGCCTTTTTATTTGACCAAGGCACCTTCTTCCAAATGTTTGCTGAGTTCCCTACACAGCTTTCTTTTAACTATGAATTTGTTGTTGCTCCTCTAGAATTAAAATAGGCTTCGCACTATCAACAGACAATTGGAATTTTATTTTAGGACATACCGATTGCATACATATCTCATGACAGATTCCTTGATTTTCCACAATCCCAATGTATACTAGCAAGTTTGATGAGCTAGTTTGGCATGTAGCACCATTTCTTATCCATCAGGCCAGCCACCGGACACCTGTCAGGTGACCCGTCCTGTGCAAACATACAAAACTGTTTCATGTGAAAACTATTTTGTGCCAAGCAGCTTACTGTGTCACATCGAGTGTACAGAACTATACAAACTGACCTTAGACATGTCTGGCAGAAATTCATGATAAATCTGTCTGCAGACCTCCGCAGAGTGACATACACCTGAGTATGTGGAGGGCCTTAATGTTATAGTTTTGAAATGCTTTTCCATTTTCAGACAAAGCTTATTAGCCTAACCCTGCTATACACTTTCTGGTGAGTGTATGCTGGTGTGTAACTTTGTCTTCATTATAACATATGTTCACTAATATCCCACAACAAGTCTCTGAGGTGTTCACAGAATGACTTGTGCTGAGATGAAAATACATATATGTTGATGATTTACTAATTAGGCAACGTGAAAACAATTTAACAAAGGGTATCAGTGTAAAGACAATAATCTGGTTTTATAAAGTATTTTCTTTCTTCTTCACATTTATATTGAACTTTGCTTTTGTCTGTTATGTAAAATCCAATCGTATCTCTTGTTCAAATGTTTTTGAGAAACATTTGAACAAGCAGAGTAAACCAGAGTAAAGCTGTCTCTCAACAATGTTAAACTCAATACTGAAGACAGTGATGCATGCTCATCCAGTCACATGACAGGACCTGTTAAATGAAACTGCGGCACAACAAGCCGTGGGTAAAGTGGTCAAGCAGCACTGCTTTCTCGATCATTATTAATGGGCTCAGAATGTGTGATAAAGGCGACTCCCTAGTTTGTGTCAGGATTTCCTGCCTGGATAATTAAAGTCCAAGCTGCAGGTGCTAGTTAGATGAGCCAGCAAAATTTTGCTTTGCCTGTGTACTACACAGAAGTGTTTTACACTCACTGAACACCAGTGTGTAACCTAATGATTGTTTTCATTACTAATTAACATCTTGAGTACTTTGTTAATTAATCTGGAGTCCTGTAGGCAGATGGTCATAAGTGTTTAAAACCATTTTTGGTAATAAAAACCTAACCAGGCAAGGTTTGCCCTTCTAACCTAAACCTTAATACTTAGCTTTTTTTTTTCCCTGATAAGAAATAGCAATTAAAACCTTAAAATGCATCTTTCCTCCAGGACCATATGCTGATCCAAGGTGGCTTATGTGTGAATGTAAAAGGGCTAAACAACCATCTGGAGGGGCCAAGGATTGACCCGCTACCCTTGAAGTTAGGGGTGAAATGCTCTACAAACCCTAGTCTTGTCAGTTTATGTAACTTACGGTTTTCTTCACAGTGGGGACAAAGTGCGAAGAAATGACAAGTAAAATGTGCTAACTTGACACCTAAAATATCTCTTTACAGCTTGCATGCATGCAGGGATTTCAAAGACCATGATTTGGATAGAGACATAGTCACCATAATGCAAACATTTCTGCTACTGCCTTGTGTTTGTGGAAATAACTCAGATCTTTGCATCATGTTGACTGCAATAAAAAAAATTAAAAAAAATTGTTTGAAAACATTTTACTGAGCAAGTAAGTGGTGACCTTATAATGAACTGTCTTGAAATGTAATATAGCTATTTTAAAAAACAGAATACTGAAGCAGCATTTTGCTTTGCAGCACAATGTACAAACTTTTCTTTCTAGGTTAAGTGGTAAAGCCTGTTTTGTTTCTGGACTATGAGTTGTCCTAACAGCATAGTTATGTAAGGCAGCGGTCCATGAGTGATTTTTGAAGGCGTGAACATTGCATTCAACGTTGTCATGTGGTAAATCCTAAAGATATTCAGACAACATGGTAGAAAGGAACATAAAAACCCTGTTCTCACCAATTTGAGAAGAGACTCAAAGCGACCTATCTAAGCAAAATAAGATATAGCCAACTAATATTCTAAATGTGTAATATTGATTCAGATGTTAGTGGTGAACAATACCTCTGATATCCTGTTTTTGTAGCTACAGAGTAAAGCCAAAATGTTGAATAGAAGGTGAATTTAAGTATTTTAAATAGAATTATTTGCAAAAGACATGACTCAGAGCATCTATATTCAATCATTTTGCAACAATCACACAGGAGAGAAAATATAAAAAAAACTGTGGTAACTTTCATTAATCTAATAAACTCACTGAAACTTCACTGGTAATGTGATAGTACTGAGGATTCAAGGAAATGACAAAGAGAAGTTCCCTTTTCCCTTTATTTATTTAGTAATTGAAGAGGACAATCTTTTATTTCAACCAGGGAGTTGCACCAAATATCTGAGCATCACAATAGAGGAACTTGATGTTCTTGCAGTGTTTTATGAGCCCCTCAAATGTCACAAAACAGTCTAGGTGAAAGATGTGTTAACACAAAAGGGTAAAGATGTAGCTGAGGAACAACACACTAAAGAGACAAGCTTGTCATCCCTGCAATTTCCCGTCTCGCTTTAGTCGTGTTTATCTTGGCAACAGTTACCGGGCCTTTATCTTTGCCAATTAAGTCAATCTAGTGGACTGCAGTAACTTCACTCTGTGGTGTTTGCCAGAGCAGTAATGAACTAGATATTAATTTCATTCTTACACTGACTCAGTTAACTCCCACCATGAATCATGAATTCTTGTCTGTTCCTCATAAGTTGTAACATGAAAGTCCATGCGTGCATAACTCTAAGTGGTGTTAAGATATTCACAGACATCTAAGCCAAATGAACTGGCAGGAGATAAAATGTACATCAAAATGTGGGGAATTAGATAGATTTGTGAGGAGTTAGAAAGAGAGGAGAAGAAGGAGGAGGGGGAACTGAACATGAGAGAGATACAGGCTCATCATGCCAGTCATCACTTCAGTTATTATCCCTAATTCTCGAAGGGAATATCTCAGTAAGGCGGAGTAAATTCGATGCTGATAAGCAGACAATGAGATTTGCCTGTGCCATGAGGCAAAGCCCTTCCAAGGGCTTCCTTTCACCTACAGTGGAGTTCAACTTAATGCATCAAATAGCAGAAAACTCACATCGCTCTCATTAGTGCTGGCTGGATTCCGCTTTGTTGTTTTGTTTTGAAGCAGTATTTCCAGGTGCTGCACAAACTGTTGGTGGGATTTGACTCTCTCCTCTCTGCCCTCTGTGAGTCTCAGTCTAATTAGCACTATAAACCCAACCACAAAATGTTATAGGCAGAACCATGACTTCTCACATTAGGACATCCCCCATGAAATTTCTAGTGTATAAAGCCCTGGGTTATGGGTAAAGCCAAAGAAGTGAAAAGCTCAGAGTTTCACACAAAGAAGAAAATGATGATGGTGTTGAAGGTTTACAGTTTTACACAAACTAATGTCTGTTCAACAGTCTCTTAAATCAATATTCAGCCAAAAAATTAAATATCACTTCTACTGCGTGCTGGATTGGCACTGAGATGTGTACAAACACAATCTGCTGAGGATCAATCTGACTAACCTTAGTCATCCAAAAACCTGCTCTCCTAGTTTAGCAAGGTTTGAGATTTTTTTTAATAGCCTGGAAATAATTAATTAGTTTATAATGGGCAGAGGATGAAACAAAATCACAGTAGTACCACAAGAGCTGAATTACTTGCTTTGATTTTTGGCAGTGTCGATAAAGTCCTTCAATTTCACTTCAATTTTCAAAAAGCATGACGGGAGGGGGGGAAAAACTGTAGAGGTCACAACGCTAGAGGCATTTGTAGAGTATAGAGTAGATTTGTTGTTTAACCAACACATTTCAGATTAATTCTCATAAGGTCCCAGCAGGACTATAGATCAAAACATGCTTTACAATAGAAGCGATCTTATATGACTGTGACAGTTTCAGCATAGCTCCAGCAGCTTTCTCACCGGCTATAGAAAGTTTATCTTGTAATGTAATCTGTACTATTTCTTGAATCTCCACAGACAGTCAACACTGTCCTAGATTTGCACAATTTTGGCAAAAACTTGAATGCAGAGAACATAATGATCTTGCAGATGGACTGAGGAAGAACTGCAATGGGAAATAGATTTATAGACATTTTTACTTCCATCTGGAGGTCTGGTATTTCAATTTCAAGCTGCTGTCCTCCTTTAGAAAGAAACCTTTCCAAAACTGAAGAAACATAAATAGAACTGCATAATCATATAGTGTTATTTTTTTTATCTTGTAATTTAATTATCACAATCTAGGTGATGCAAAATATGTCAATAGAATAGCTCATTTGTTTGATTAATTTCTCCTAGTCACTATTCAAATTTTCTATCTTGATATATGTAAAGCTGATTAAATACCAACTGAATAGCAAACAGATCAAATTTAAACTGAGCTTCCCATCAACAAACACTGTTGATAGCACAGCCTTGGGTTTCATGCAAGAGCAAGGATAGACATGTGGAAAAGCACCATATGATCAGTCTTAAGTATGGCGAATGCTTGATTTTGTTGGTCTATGTCTCTTCCTGAGAAACATTACTAGAATACATGATATAAATTTGCTAAAATACCATGAAAGTTTTGAACTTTACAGACTGTTTCACTAAAAACAGTTTGTCATTGAGGGTTTTTTAAACAGCACAATAATTCAAATTAAGATGCCAAATCAGAAATGGCTCAACACACACAAAACTGATCTTCCTCCATGACCTTCCAATTCTCCAGGCCTTATTCCCACAGAAAACCTTTGGGAGGAGCTGGAGAGGAAAGAGCAACACAGAAGACCAAGGACACTGGACAAATACAGAGATTGCTCTCTGTGTTTACTACAATGTGAAATGCAGCAGGAGAAATATTGTTCAACTGGCAAAAATAATTGCCAGCATGGATAAAGAACTATGAAAAATTTGTTGCCATATCAAAGACTTTAGTTTCTTTTCTCACACGTTCATTAATTATTCTTAAGTCGCAATTAAGAATAATTTTTTGAAATGATCATTTCATTTGGGAAAAAAAGAGCAAATTACCATAAATGAATAAAAAGAAGCAGTGGGAAATCTTAGCAGGACTGACCAGTACACAGAAAACATTCCAAGATTGTTATGACTCATCAAAAAAGTACAAAAATAACCCAGAACCACATCCAAAACCCTGCAAGCCTTACTTGTCTCAGTTAGGGATAGGATTCATGATTCAACAGTACTAGAGTGATTGGGCAAAACGGCTGCCGTGAGAGAGTTCCAAGGCCAAACCTCTGATGTCCTTAAAGATCAAGAAGGTCTGTCTCACATTTATCAAAATCGTGAAATAATCGTCTTAATGATTCCCTACAGTCTGTGATGAGACAAAAATAAAACGTTTTGGAAGGAGGGCCTCCTCTGACATGTAGCATGAAACTAACAATATTTCAGAAAAGGAACATCAAACAGTTGTTTAGTAGCAGTATTGTGATGGTAAAGAGATATTTTAAAGCCTTGTATCCTTGATGACTTGCCATATTCACTGCACCACTTATTCTGCTCTTCATCAGAAAATCCTGAATAAGAATGTTTAGTCATCAATTTGCGAGATTAAGCTCAAGAGGGTCTGCATTATGCAGGCCAATGAACCAGGAAACACAAGTTCACTTTTCCATCGCTCAGAGAAAGCAAAAAAAAGTTTTTGAAATTGCCTAAGCTAAGTCCACACCTTTATCTGTCTGGGCTGCTGTGACATGACCTTTAACAGGTCATTCATCCCCTTATATATCCAATGGGGCTGAATTAAAACAATTCTGCGAGGAAAAGTGGGCCAACATTCCTCCCCGGTGGTGTAAAAGACTAATTGCCAGTTACAGCAAATGACTGATGGGAGGAGGTAGAGTACATATCAGGTTCAGGAGAGAACTAACTAACTAGGCAATTCTTGGTTTGGATATATTTCTTCCATAAACAATTAAGTCATAATTTGAAAATTGCTTTTTGTGCTAAATAGGGTGTCTTTGATATAAAAATTTGCTGTACAAATTGAAACCTCTAAGCATGTCACTATAACTACAACAGAAAATGTAATTAAAAATGGCCATAGCATGGGATTATGCTACTACAATAAAAGATTAAAAAAAATAAAATAAAACTCAAACTTTTGGTCAAGACTTGTCAAATCAGGCCAATTAATTCTATCTAACATGTACTTTGATTTGTTGCTCCTTTGTGAAGCCTCCAGGTGTGCAAAAACAAAAGGAGTGCTTGCAGTGGGGTGGCACAGTTTAGCAAAGATAATAATGATTCCACTCACGGCTCTGGCTAATTGTGTTTATGTGACACAGCCTAACCATTTTTAAAAATTCTTTTTTAGATAATAACATTGAGAAAATAAATGTATTTTTTCTGACACAAAAAATATTTATGTACAGCTAAATATTGTTTGACTATAACTTGTAAGTAACTCAATTGTTGTGAATTTAAAAACTGCATGTAAATGCAAATTCTGCATTGCTGCATAATTAGAATCAAAAGTAATCTAAGAACCCATTTTTACTTGTAAATAGAATACAACGTGCTGACTGCTGAAAGATGAAGTGTGACATTTCTTTGACTCTGAACTTAATTAATCAGCATCTCCTGCTATCAGCTTGGGATCAGAGCGCTCAGATCTCTCCACATCCCGAAGAGTAACTCACGAAAAATAGCTTCATGTGTTTCCTTCGTTGCTGCTTTAATAAGTCCTGATTTTATTTAAGTTGTTACACTTATAAAAGTTTGAAACCCATAGAAATAAATAAATACGAGGGTTATGGCAAAAAAGAAAGCATAATTGCCCTTGGGGTATTGTTTACTGTGATTATGCATTCTTCAGAGCAGGGGGCGGAACTCAGCTGTGCCACACATCACAACACTGCCATATCTAGTATATAATCACAGAAAATAATGTTGACTTGTGCATTATTGCAAACTGTATATGTGTGTAGGTTGTTGGGAATCTGTAGAGAAATCTATAAAAGGTCATTATGGCATTTGCAGAAAGTGGCTGGTTGCTGAAGAGGCAGAAACATGGTGCCTGTCGACTGAAAATACTCTTTCTATCAGAGCGTCTCACTAGAGTTGATTGCTGGCTTCTGCTGCAGGCCACTGCAGACACATGGTACACAACACAGATGGTAAAGTAAGGCACCAACAGTCGCAGTCAAAACAATTATGACATTTGTGCCATGAGTTATAAATTTTTTTCAGGCATCACTGCAGCGGCTCTACACAAGTCACATTTAATTGTAATGAAATCCCACATACAGTAAGTGAATATCATCTCTTCATACATCACCACACTCATATTTGTTGATTTGGAAAAGCAAAATTGTGAATGACACAGAGCAGGATTCAGAGAATAATCCCCTTTCTGGTGCACAAAGGCATAACTTAAGCTGCTACAGTGAACACTAAGTCTCTCTCCAGCCTGGCATGCCTTGGACTCTTTCACACCCGAGTGGTCCTACTGAGATCACCCTGTCTCTTGACTCGACACAAACACATGTTTTCTAGAGGTACTACTGGAAAGATAGCAGGAGCAATCTATCAAAATGGAGCTGGCTGGAAGTCAGTCCAATCACAAGGTTTTCCCGCTCACTTCTTTATGTCATGAGGACAAATACTTCAAATTCATACATTAATGCAAGTCATTTTTCTATATTATATACGTTTTTAAAGAAGCCTTTTTTGAGCTGAGCTGTTTTTCTCTTTATTCAAACAGAACACGCGACACAAATTAGCCCCACTCTCATCCTGGGTCCTCAATCCCGCTGAGATATTCAGAATCATGAGCCAACAGTGTGAATTGATGAAACAACAAAACGGGTCCTACATATCATGAAGCATATTCCTCAAAAACTCTGACTGCCACCATCAGTCACCAGCTGGGAAAGTGTAATGCGGAGCACCGTGGAAATGAATCAGCATTTCTTTGGTGTTGACAGGCTGAAACCAAAAGCTTTCAAAATCAGGCATTAATCCACAGTCAGAGTCTACACAGCACACCGTTCAGCAAAAAAAAAAAAAAAAAAAAAGCCAGAGTTCATGCAAAATGAAAGTTTTATTTTCATAATTATTAAAAGATATTTAGTATGCAGAAGCACTGAAACTCACTTTCTGATAAACTTGAGTAAAAATACCAAAGTTTCAAAGTATTCCAGTAACTTAAAGGAATGGTATGCATTTTCAAGACACATATTGCCTTTTTAAGGCATAATTAAGTAACTGTGTTAAGTTCAGTTGTCATAAAGATGTTGCATATTATCAAACATAACTAAAAAGAAATTTGACAATTTGAAATTGGCCTCTGTTTCTTTAAGAAGCTCCTCCTCTTCCCAACATTCTGCCTTCAGCACACCCTGCCTTCCCATTGTGCCATTTACTACTTGAAAGCAACACTGAGGGTATGCTTTGATGAGGGAATATACAACTTAAAAAGATGATTTTACATAATGCCACCCTCTTTAAAAAATGATGATGTGATCTAATTTTCTTTTATAACAAGAAGATATTGATTACACATTATTACAACAACAACAATGCTATTAATATTATTTTTGAATGTTTATTGTTCAGCATGTTATTCCTTTTTATAGCTTGGTCACAGGTCAGAAACATGTGGGTGTCTGGCAGTTATACTACACTTCTTACAACAAAAAAAAAACTCACTTTGTCACTTTTTCTGACATTTCACTGAAAAAATTTTAAACCATGAGTACAGTATGATACTGTTTCAGTCCTGAAACAGCAACCTTCCAAAATCTTAGTACATCTAGATCATCCATGCCTGTTATGCATTTTAGGCAGTGGGTGGTAGGAATTTCTTAAAGAATGTTAAACTTTACTAACAATAACACAGTTTCATACATTTTTAAACAAAAACGTTTTACTATGTCATTTCTTTATTTTAAAAGAACAATCACTTTTACCTCTCACTGCCATTAATGAATCACATAAAATACGAAATATTGATTATTACAAAATCTATCTCACAGACAGACTGACAGATTTGTCCTCCTTTTAAATGCAGGGGAAGTGAAGATCTAACTTTCTGACAGCTAACCAGATGGATGCAGCTGCAGGTGGGGAAGGGGTGGGGCTGCACCAATGATTATCTGTGCCCTCCTTTCCAAATTCATATTGAAGTTGACTTGATAAATCACCAGCATCATTTTTCATTCCTTGTCCTTTTATAGACCAATGATTAGCATAAAATTATTCTTTGACACATACCAAAGCCATCACTACCAGGCACTGAGCAAGTACAATCATCAGACTTTCTTTTTTTTTTTCTGTTTTTTTTTTTTTTTTGTTGAAAATGTCAAACTAAAATTAGACTGAGACTTGGCTGCACCACATGCAATCTGTCTTTAACTTAATGTCATTGACCCTATAACATGAGGATCTTGGGTGGAAATTAGCAAAGAATTCTTATTTGCATGAGTCTTTATTCAACATCTGAACAAAGAAAATTGCACATGTGAGCAACCAGCCCTAAATATTACTTGATGATTAACATCCCAGCAGGCTTAGCGTTGAGTGTGAAAACCCTGGGCAGACCCAGTTGCTCATTATTTAGACTCCTGTGGCTCTGTTTAAAAAAGAAGGAATATCAAAAGAGGGCAGATTGTTAAAACACACTTAGTTGAAGACTCCAACACATATAATGGTGTTGAGTGATGACAGCATAAATAACTGAGGTTTCATGTTGTTTTTCACAAAGCAAGAAAAAATAGATTAGACAAATGTGTCACAATATGTGTCACAGGAGTAAAGATAGAGCATATCACAAGGAATTTATGGAGGAATGTTATTGCAGAAATCATAAATTACCCTTTTTGCCCAAGTAGTAATGCAAGAACAAAAACCATGTTTTGACACAGGAAAAAAGCCTTAGATACATGAGTCACCGTTCACCCTGTTCTCTACCAGTGGTTGACTACATGTGTGTCACGCATGAAGAGAAATTCATTCACCCAAGTGCTCATTTCCCACAGTGAGGGCTTCTGTCGGGGCTGCTGTAGTGAGCAGCCCTAGTGTGGTTTGTCTCCATTCAGTTGCTTGGCAGGCAGGTAAATGCCAAACCTCCATAGCGTTTGTCAGGGTGATCACATTCCTTGTGTTCTGCTGTTTCTCTCCTGATGACTGAACAATTTAACAAGGTGATAAACTCGCAAACTCAAAGGCCGTTACAAGAACCGCCGTTGCTGCTGCATAAGCTCAGAACTCATGTTTTCCACACTTAATGGCTGAAAATTCTCAACCAAGCAGAACACAACGCTTATTTCAGAAACTCGGCTGTTCACACAACCCTTCAGCGAACTTCATTTTTTTCCCCCCAAGAACATTTAGGAGCTCAGTGTGGCTCCTCAGGTGGCCAATTGTCCTACTGAGAGACTAACAGGTGTGTGGTCCTAGTGTTAGCACTTCTAATTCTTCTATCTGAAAATCCGTCAGTAGATTTAAAAAAAGAAAACATCACTGAACAAATCCTACAGCCTATTTGTAAGAATAGGGTACAAAATAAATTGTGACACATGTAACAGGATTTGAAGCATCTTCAGGCCCCAAACGGCAAACAATTTGTGTTTTCTTTCATTCCAAGTTATAAATGTTCACATGGGTAATAATCTAAACCCCTGGCAGACTCATTTGCCTAAATACACAAAAACACTCACCTCACAATTCAGTTCTCAAAGAGCCAATTAAACCAGCTTTAAATGGAGATACTGCAGATTGTGTCAGCTGTGCTCATACATGCATGCAAATATCGTGGTAACCAGCCCTCCTCACTCAGAGCGTGTCCTTCATTTTACAGGCTGGCCGTAAAATCGCCAGATGTGAATATGGTAGGGCACACTTGAGGATCAGTCGGTTACGCTTTAAGTGGAAAGCTTTTGGCTGCAGCAGCAATTTCAGTTGCAATGTCAGAGCTCTAAATGCAGGACTCTCTTTAAGCCACTTCAAGCAAAGCATTTTCAGCACCACACACTGATGGACAGCTCCCACATAGATTTTTTTTTTCTTCTTTAAGGCAGCATTGCCAAAGCAACAATTCTAGGACTTGATATTTTACATTTCAAAAGCAACCTGTTCTTATGGGTAACCTTCTCAAGCTGTGGCAGGGAGGGGTGGGCGTTTGGGGGGGTAGCTTTTTTTAATTTTTTTATTTATTTCTTTGCTTGAGGTGCATTACCCATGGGTGGCTTGACTAAGGTTTTTGTTTTCGCTACACGGTCAGGACGCAGAAGGACAAAACAAAATAAGATACAATGAAATTTGGGATGATGCGGGAGAAGATTTTTTTATTTTTTGTTGTTGTTTGTTTAAAACATGATTCTCTGCTCTTCAAACTCACAGCGCCCTTCACATGGACCAGCCAGTTCACCTGGCCAATCCGGCGCCCCTTTTGCTGCAAACGTGTATGCTGAGAATACCTGAACTGAATTTGAATTACCATATGACGTAGGCCTTTTTCTATCAGTAATGTCCTACTGGCAACAGGGACTAATACAGACAGACTCACGGTCTCTATAAAGCGCTCAAAGAGAGAATTTGTTGCACCAGTTACCTCTCAAATCTCCTTTTCTTTATCGTTACATGTCTATATATCAGTCGCAGCCATTGAAACACAAAGCAAAGCTCAATGTTGAGAGAGAATGCGACAGATTTTTGAACATTTCTACACAGACAGAATTAAGACGCAAAAAGTATTTTTCTTGGCACGTAAATGGACAAGCTAAGCGCAAATCGGGAGCTTAAGTGGCGATGGTAGATAGTTCCGAAAAGGGGGATGAACGGAGCACATCTGAATGAAATACTTACGCATTTTTTTCGAATAAAAGAAGTCGAGGGCAAGAGCAGAGCAGGAAAATTCACCAGGGCCCCCGTCCACGTTTTCAAGATTTGCAGTACCACCGAGGCACAAATCTCCATGTGAAAAAGGGGGCTGGAGGCTGCTGCAGTCCGCGTCTCTCTCGATCACAAGTCAAGATGCTCGCCTGCGAAAAACGCCAAACACTCTGAGAGTTGCGTTCATCTGCGGTGCGGTCACCATTCTAAACCCACAGAGGAGGAGAAGCAGTAGCCTCCCGGACTTGAAGGTATTCCTCTGGACCGAGGAGGAGGAAAATCCTGCAGAGTTTTTTGTTGTTGTTGTTGTTGTTTTTTGTTTTTTAGAAAAAGGGGGAGTGAAGTCCGTATACAGGCCGCTTCTCACCCTAAAACAGCCTCCCAGGCGAATCCACAAAAATTA
Organism: Brachyrhaphis roseni; assembly: GCA_903066815.1. Taxonomy (NCBI): domain Eukaryota; kingdom Metazoa; phylum Chordata; class Actinopteri; order Cyprinodontiformes; family Poeciliidae; genus Brachyrhaphis; species Brachyrhaphis roseni. The sequence continues at coordinate 12,738 of CAEFZY010024816.1, read as the reverse complement.
ATTTCTGCCAAAAGAAAACGAGAAACAGACACACAAGAAATAAAGTGGAAAAAAAATAACTGTCAGTCAATGGCTTTCCCAAGTCAGATGTTCATTACTGCATGACACTCAACGTTTACCTATTTAAAGCCTTGTGAATAAGGTCAGCGCAGCGAGAGATGGGGAAAAAAAAGCGTCCAACACAGAAAAACCTTAGAATGCCTATTGGATAAAATTGAGGATATCCGTCCCACTGCAACCATCAGACGCTCCGCATCAGGACAAATGGCTTGCCATAGGCTGCTCTGAAATTCGCAGAGCATATGGCACACAGCGTTTCTGTCAAGTAAAATGGGGAAGATTGTACGGGGTGAGATTTTTCATCCCCCCTGTCAAAGCCGTTCGGTTTATTGATCACATCGGTGATAATTCCGCTTGTCAGGCAACGTGGGTCCAGTCCGCGGTGTTTAGGCTGCAACGTCCGTGTGCTGCAAATAAAGCGGCTTTTTGCCAGCGGCTCCTAATGGTCCCCCAGCTCGCTGCCGTCCATGACTTGAATAGCGAGCGCGCTCAAATCGTCTCCGGGCGCAGATCTGCCGTGCGCGCTTGTGACTCACTAGCGTGTGTGTCTGTTGCGCATGTGTTGGCGTGCACGCTGGTTCCCTTAGTGCCCAGGGGCCACTTTAACTTTGACCACTTTGGCTTTCCGTCTTGCTGCCCATTTAAATCACACAGCAGTCATTAATTATCGGGGATCTATAGCGTTAATGTATAAAGCACGGGTCTGATGGGGTTGGAAATGCGCCTGTGTGTACCTGGAGTGCGCGTGCGCGTGCGATTCAGTTGTTGATGAGGTATGGTTGCCACCTACAGGCGTTATTCTCTATTCAGTCATCTAAAGCGGACTATCTCCACAGTCAGCGTCCTCAAATAAATTCCCACTCAACATGTAGGGGTATGATCACTCCTCCGTGTTAAGCACTGACAGATGCGTGTGCCCACCAAAATCAGAAATATCTATCACTTTATATCTTTAGTTTCAGGCTATGAGACCATTACATAACCTCAGCTGCCGTTTTCCATTAAACATGGTTTGCTTTTAATTACAAACATATCATGCAACACATTTGGGCTGAAATCTGCTTTGAGACAGAGGAGACAAAAACACATCACAAAGGGAGAAAAGTCGCCCACTGCAAAGAGCACCAAGGCACACATGTTGGCGTTGCCCTGAAGGTGAGCTTAAGTGAATTGAAGATAGAGAGAAGTGAGTGAGGTTTCATTTGAACTGAGAACAGCCTGTCTCATTAGCAGACATAATGAAGCAAAAATCAGTCATGTGTTAGAACACCTCCTGGACTGTTAGGCCAATAAGGCCCATAATTCAACTGAGAAAGAGAGAAAGATAAATTTTTACCTGTCATAATGTTTCTGATCACCTAAGAATTTAAAAGACAGATGAGTGGGAGTTTTTGCACATTTTCACCAAAGAAGGGAGTTAGCCTTCCATTTTTTTAAAAAAAATATGAAAAAATATATCTAATGGTCAGATGTCCTTACACTCTTTTCAGTTGTGCCACAGTGTTGAAATGCAAAACTGACTATCCGTACTCAATGGCTTTCAGACATGATGCCTGTCTTGCAAAAATTAATTAGTCATTTATAATTAAAACTACAAGTCTGATTAGATATGTGATCCTTGGACTCCAAGAGGCACCTGCTGCATTGTTATTTAATCTGCTTGGTATGGGGTTTGGTCGCTTATGCAAAACATAATCGGCTTGCCAACAACTGGCACCAGTTAGAAGATACATTCTAACTCACTTTTAACTAATTGTAAAACTGTATCAGACAGCAGATTCAATAACTATAGATTTGTTATGTAGCAGTTTTATCTGCTGCCCCCTTCTGTGTTGTTTTCTTTATTTCAGATTCCTCATCTATGATGAGAGAAGTGGGATCATGCTTTAAAAGTGTTCTGTTATAAAATGCATTCAGTAAAAACAGTTTCAGCAAAAAGATATCATAAACTGGAAACAATGTAAAAACAAGTAGAGTAACAGGTATTGCTAAAATAGCAAACAAGGACTGTCAGACATGAACACCATCCATCCTCTTGGTGATTATGCTGGTGGCTGAAGAAAACATTGAGAATTTTATCTCTGAAAACACATTTTGCAAGATTCAGTTGAAATCAGTTTATTTGCCTAGAGCCAAATTACTACAAATAATATCTCAAAGCATTCCGGAAACAGGTTCTTTTCACATGTTTGTAGAGTTCAGTGAAAACTTTGTCCCATGTACAGATCTTCTCTGTTTTAGCTCTTTGTTTGATGAATGTTTCCAATCATCAAACAAGTGATGATGTCAGAAATAGATCATCCAGGTAAATACAGAAAATAGTTTTCAAATTCAGATTTTATCCATTTAAGGAAGAAAAAAAATCCAAGGCAAACTGAACCTATATCAGGAAGTAATTGCCACCTAACAACTGGTTTTGCCACCCTCGGCAGTGACAGCTGCTCTCAGTCATTTGCTGTGAATGGTTGTGACTTTTGTATCCTGCTGTGAGGAATTTTGTCCCATTTTTTACTCTTTAGAATTTTTCATATTCAGCCACAAGAAGAACATGAAGAACATGAACATGAAGAAGCTATTCAAAGTCATGTTACAGAGTCTATATTTTATTTAATTCTAGATTTTGTGTAGAAGCCCTGCGATGGACAGGCGACCTGTCCAGGGTGTACCCCGCCTCTCGCCCGAAATGTCTCACTGGAGATAGGCACCAGCACCCTTCCTGACCCCACTAGAGACCAGGATGTAAAGAAAATGGATGGATGGATTTTGTGTAGAAGTCTTTTTTAAGGTGAACTTGCTGGTGTGTTTTTGATTATTAACCTGCTGCAAGACCCAAGTATGTTTTAACTCAACTGGACTCTCTCAACCAAATGGTCATGCAGTCCTTTAACCATTTATGCATACTATTCAATTTGTATGATTTTTAATGTTGAATCTTTTTATTTAATGGCACGATATCACCTCTTGACAATTTTTTTTATTGCATTGCATTCAGTGATTTTTTTATTCTGCTGGTCTAACCGTCATCAAATCAGTGTGAGTTATTGAAAATGTTACTTTATTGTATAGGGCATGGTTGGTTTAAATAGCTTTTCTTGTTTCAATTCTGAGTTGTTGTTTTTTTTTAATTTACTGTAGTCAGATTATATTGATCTTACAATAACACTTTTTTTCTGATTGGAAACATGGAACTGTAACCAAAACCAGAAACAACGGAAATCTGCAACAGAGGCTAATCTTATTTCAAAATCCCTAAGAATCCAGTTCAGCTAAAATTAAAATAAATTCAAATTATTTGAATCTGAATTCAAATTCAGTTTGGAGTTTACTTTCAACTGTAAGACACTGCATCAAAATTAGTTGTTAACTTTCTATCTATCCCTCCTCATGAGCAAGAATGAGTTTACTTCCAACTGTCATGTAAATGAGGTAGATTAGCAGCTAGCGTACTAACCAACACCGTCCTAACAGTTTCTGCACCAGCAAGGCTAACTGTTACTTATATGGTTAATTGATATTCACAAATATTTGCTAATGAATTGTGTGTTGTTTTTTACTCCTTTACTATTCAGTTAATTGATTTAGCCCTACAAGAAATGTCTTTCATTTGAATGTGATTCTAGAGAGTTGTTCAATCTGTACAGCTGATGACTCAAGGAGGATATATCATCCCAGCATCTCATTGACATCCTTTTATAATTCTGTGGTTATGTATTTGTTGAAAGAGTAATTATTACTGGAGAGCTACTCAGATTGGGATAAATTTGAAATATGTTCCTTCATTTATCATTTAATTCTGGCAAATTTATAGTGACTCATAAGGATGATGTTTTTTGAAACCTTTACACCAATGTCACTAAAATATCAAATTATTATTATGTATATTACAGTTTGAAAACCCTGTTGGGTCTTGATATATTGTATGTAGGCTGCTGTTCAATGCATTGAATGGCTACTCATAGGCAGATTCTGTTTTGCAGTGTGCTTCACATAGACCTTTACCCATTTTAACAGCCCACGCCAGTCTTCAGCATAACTAGCCATGGATGTCCATGTAAAGAGCCATTAAATACAAAAGTGATGGCTAAGTAGAAGGAAGAGCTGCAGCAAGAGGTCTGATGAAAATTAAAAAGTGACATATTATTTTAGTGTAGCTCCATTGAGAACTCATTTTTGTTTCTCCAAAACTGAGATTGACTGCATGAAAAGAAGGGGGAGGGTAGCAAGCACTGTTGTTTTATTTTATTTTATTTTTCTTTATATACTAAAACTTCAGCAGATCTGTTCAATCAAATCAACGCCAAACCATTTACTGCATCAAATATGTACGTCCTCATTAGAATGCTTCCATTCAAGGGCAATATAAACACATCCTTTGTTTTACTAGGACTTATTTGAAACAATACAGCAGCAGTGAATTTAAGCTCTTATATTTATTTCAAAGGGGATATCAGCATTTTGGCTCTAACGGGTATATGAAAGCTTCTTTTACCGTTGCTTTCTTTCTAAAAGCAATGCTGGGAATTGCTTGGATGAGTTGTGCCTTCCTTCACATTTTTAAAAGAATTTCTTCAAACACGCCTGCATAGAATATGTATGCCATATCATGGACGATATGAAACTGTCTACTTTCAAAGGCACTAAGAAAAGAATGGACACTTCAGATTCAAAAATACTGGAATATATTAAACTGTAGTATATTCCTCAAATTCCTTGGCTTTCTAAATAAACTGTGTTGTTAACAAGAGGAATAAACCTCCAGCAGAACCTGGCTGCGTTTGAGCGGCCATCTGCCATGACCGACTGGGGGGTTGAGAAGACAGAGCAGACACAAAAAAAGAAACAGAAGAACTGATGCAGAAGAAATTTCTAAGTTAATGAAATTTCTCTAACCTCCTAATAGTAGGAGAGGGAGAACATTTAATTACTGGCAGCAGTATCTCAGGCGATGCCCTCCTCCAAGAAGGCACCTCAGCCAAAACAGAATGCCAGACCAGGTGTAGCTTCTATGGAGAGAAAAAAATCGGAGAAAAAACATAAAGTTAATGGTAAATAATGTAAGTTGGAGAGTAGTACACGAAGAAACTGGGGAATGTGGTCAGTCTGTTCCTCAGCAGTCTGAGCCTATTGCGGCATAACTACAGAGATAGCTCAGGATAACCTAAATCCTTAGAATGAGGCATGAGAGAGGCAGATCCAGGGAGCACTGTCTTTTCCGACTATTTTCTTCCCCCGCTGGATCGGGCCGTACACTCATACTGCCTCCTACTCCCCCACTCAGCTGGGCAAACATCGCTGTCTTATCTATGAGCTTTATCAGAAAGGAAAGTTTTAAGCCTAGTCTTAAAATTAGACAAGGTGTCTGTCTCACGGAATGAAACTGGGAGCTGGTTCCACAGGAGAGGAGCCTGATATCTGAAAGAGTCGTCTCCAGTTCTACTTTTAGAAAATATAGGAACAACCAGTAAACCTGAAGTCTGAGAGCGAAGTGCTCTGTTAGGAACATATTGAACAATCAGATCTCTGATGTATGATGGAGCTTGATTATTAAGGTCTTTATATGTGAGAGGGAGAATCTTCAATTCTCTCCTGGCTTTAACAGGGAGGCAGTGAAAGGAAGCTAAAGTAAGTAAAATATGATCAATCTTTTTCATTTATACCAAAACTCTTGCTGCAGCATTTTACATCAGCTGAAGGCTTTTGACTGTATTTTGTGGACTTCCTGATAGTAAATAATTACAGTAGTCCGGCCTTGAAGGAAGAAATGCCTGGATGAGTTTGTTTCAGCATCACTCCTGAAAAGGATATTTCTAATTCTGGGAATATTCCAAAAGACACTAAGATTTTTTACTTTACTGTCAATGACCAAAATAATGTCATCCACATCAAGTGATTGACTAATCAATACGAAACAAAGCTAAAAAACCTCCTGCATTCGCAAGTGCTATTTAGCAGTATTATATTTTAGGTTGAGAGTGTTACATATAGTGTTTCATTCATTTAGCTATTTCACTGGTAACTTACAACACATATTTATATATTTATATACACATCAAAACTACATGCTCTGTAATTAGTCAGTTTAAGCATCTGAAAAAAATGATGCAATGTATACACTTCTGTTAAAAAACAACAGAAAAAGAAAAACACTTGAATTGAATCTGACTGCATGCTGTTTGTTGCAGTTGTGTTTTATTGTACTGTAGGAATGATCTTTATGAGCCTTGTGTTTGTGTTAAAGCATTAAGTTAATGAGGCCACTACATTATTTTCTCACCTCAAGCTGCTTCAACACAAAAACATCAACGGATGTCAGGAAAAGCACATATAAACATGCTCTGCAATTGCTGTTCACACAAATGAAAAATATCCCATGCCAGATGCATCCGATTCTAACAACCTATACATTGAAGTGGTTGTGTGTAGGTAGGCTGTTCAGGATCACAGGATGTGATGCAATAAGTATGTTTAAAAAATTGCAGTGCTTTGTTTGCAACATTTCAGCGATGAGGGATGAGGCCAAAGCCGTCTTTTAAAATGTGTGTTCCAGTGTTTACGTGTAAACTACATGTAACCCAAAATTACAGTGGGAAACCATCAGAAAGGCAGGAAGGGAGGAGAAGAGTTTGGTTTGATGCAACAATCCTCATGAGCACCCAAAATCACTCACCATGAATTCTTCAGGGAATTCACTGCTCTTTTCACAGATGAGCTCATTCTGACACTTCCTATGGTTAAGCCTACAAGGCTGACCTGGCTTTATGGGGTTTTTTTAACAGTTTGTCATTGACGACAAAGAAAGAAGAGGGACATTTGTTTTGCCTGTGACAATGGGCAACCTTATATTTTGAAGAAAACAAATGTTAATTTGTAATTTCGTGGAACTGAATAGTGGAGCAGTGTGATGTTAGGGAAAGGGAGCAGAAATGTGTGGACTCTGACGGATCACACTTTTGCAAAAAAACTGAAAAATTCACCTCATGTGGAGCAAGATCAAATAGTTTTCAACAACAATGTTTTTCTATTAGACTGCATTCCAAGTATGTTTGCTATCAGATACACCTGGAAGTATTTATTTTAATTGTGAAGTGCCAAAAAGTGAAATGTGACCTGAAAGGTAAGGTAGTCTAGTGTATTTGTTGCACTAACATAATTGAAAATCCAAGGCTGGTGCTGGAAAGATGTGATAAAAGGCAGATTAAGCATTGGGAATTTAAAATGAGTGTATGCCTTTTGCAGTCTTTTGGGAGAAAGTGCTTTCTCTCCGTGATTTATTTAGACATTATGGGTATAAAGTCTGTCAAACAAATTGAAGGGCACAGTTGGGAAAAGCTAAGTGAAAGTGTTTAACAAATTATGGGCAGAGACGGCTTTAGTTGAGTCTTTTTATCCATCATTTTGGTCCATAGCCACTTTTCTGTCAAAATATATTTGGCTTGTATATTCCTGTCTCTGTAAAAGACATCTATCCTTCTTATTTCTTCTTTTCAATCATTCCCCATCTACCCATTGGGATCCTTGGATCAGCTGCTGTTGAAGCACATGTCCCAGACTGCTTTCTGGGACAAACTTCAAGAAGCTGGGAAAAAAAGATAGAAGGGGGGAAAATATGGTTAGAGAGAGAAAAAGAGAGTGGCTCCTCTGGCACTACGGAGCCTCTTCAATTATTCAAATGGCCGCTGTCCCTCTGCACTTGTTCACTCTGCTTGGTTTGAATATTAAAATGGCCGCCCCCAAAAAAGACAGATTTGCAGAAGATGAAACTCATGCAGAGAGCAAAGGCTGGGTGTGCTTGACTTTTCACATCTTTGCCTGAGCAACTATTGTGCAGTCTATGCTACTGACAGCGTGACTTTGAGGAGTAAGATATTCCTGTCACGTTTGGCCTAAATTCCATTAAAGACAGGCTGATGGACTGCATTATTAGCATGAAGAAGAGCATGCTACCTGTGCCCCAAAAGACAGAAAAATCCCACTCAGGATCAAACTTTGAAGTAGTAATACTTCCCTTCCCTGTCCTTTATTTATGCATCTTGACTTGGTCTCTATGGTTCAAGACATTTACTGACATTGACTTTAACTTCTAAAATTGCAAAAGATCCCGAATCCCAAATATGTTGAGATTTGGACCAAGACAAGCTATGAAAATTAGTCAGATTTACTGAACTTTAACTAGCTATTCTAGGAAGGCTTTGCAATCAATAAAAGCAAACAAGGCAAAACCAGGTCTTTATTTCTCTATTTTTGTAGTGAATACAAAAAGCAGTTTCAAATTATATTTGTATTTATTACAAAGTTATCCTAATAAATGAAATGTATGCTCAAAAAGGAAACATATTTCACTTTGAAAACTGTTCTTTTGAGAGTAATATAGCTGGAGAGCTCTTTGACTTTCTTTGTTTTGCTTTCATAATCTAAACAGAGATCATATTTCATTTAGGCAACTTATAGGAAGACTTATTTAAAATAAGAAATGTACAGATGATAATTTAGCACTAATGGAACTTCTGTTATCTTTTTACATTACTTTCTGACTTTTTTGGTCTGCAAATGTACAAAACAATTTAATGATATATTGTTTCTTAAACTTTGTAAAGCTTAAACAAAGGTCAACGGCCTTTGCTTTAATGAATGGAAGGGGATACTCTCTCCTACTTTCAAAACCCTTACCTCTATTAACCTGGTTATTGTTTGTAATATCTGATTACTGAAATAAAACAGTTTGAACACAACTGTTATTGTGCGCTTAATACCTCATTCTTAGAATGATAATTGAAATCGGCAGCTCAGCTGTAAAAGAAAGCCGGGAATCTTTGGCATCCACTAAAAGTCCTATTGGTATCTCTGCGGTTATTACTTATGTATGATGTTCCTAAACTGTAAGCTGGTGGTCTCCTGTGGTCGTCGCCACCTTGATGTATTCACACAGCCAGATGGTGTACTTTTCTTCATAATACAAACTGTGCTGTGATTCTGGAGCAGAATTTATTTCCACTGCTACACAGCTGAGTGTGTCAGGGGAACAAACGTTGACTGCAATCGACCAAAGCAGCCAAAAAGCGATAGGAGGAGGCAGAAGTTACTGGAGCTGACTTAAAGCTTTGTAAACTGTTTTCTCTGCAGTGTTAATTTTCCATAACAGAGCTCTGTGTGTGTTCAGCAACCACCTGAGTTTTCCTTCCATGCTAAATGTTTTGGTGGAGTAAGAAGAGAGGAGGATAAGCATATTTTCAAAGGTGAAGTTATAAAAAGATTGTTTTAAGAAGTAAAAATAGGTTAATGAAAACATTAATGAGGCCACTGATAAAAGATGAGGAAAGATCAATAACTGGAGGGATTTTTTTAAAGGGCAGCTAAAACAAAATGTAAAAAAAGAAAAAATGAGTCAATGTGCTTCCTCTCACTTTAGCGTTTTGTGTAATATTTTAAATGAATTGTTGTTATGACAGCAGCAGAAAAATGCTGCTGAAAATGAAGGAGCTTTCACAAATTAACTTCATATTTACCATGTGAAACCAAAATCTGTTCAAATTGTTTATTTTCGTAGTTCAAATGTATATTTATTTGTTGAAGCAACTCGGGAATTCTTATTCCATTGCATTTTTTGGCAACATATAATATTAATTGTAAGGACCTTTATTGAGATATCTTTGAAAATCTCTGTAGATTGCCTAATGTCCTGGATTCTCCTTTATGTTCTCTTACCATTAGCTAGCCCCAGAGGTGTTTTTATAGGATTAAGATCTTTTAAAAAGTCCAAACAATTAATCAAGGTTCCCAGAACTTTTGGAAGACAAATATGCCTGCAGAATTGCCGCTCCTGTGTTCATGAGGTGCTGTCATATTGATTACATATTCATTCTTTGTTTTGGGTCAGAGCTACCTTGAGTCCTTGCTGAAGAGAAGATTTTGTGACCTCAATATACCATTTGTTGTAGTTGTCCTTAAACAGTTAATTAAGGACATTTAGTATCATCCCTCACTGTATGTAGTGGAAAGATAAAACTGGATCCTTATCTAGTCGTCTCATAGTTCAAGTTCTTTTAAGCAAAATATATTTCTCTGACTGTAGATATGGAGTTCAATACAAAATGAAATCTTATGAAAATAGAACTTTCTCCTGACCTTCCCATTCAAGAAGTGGCTAAGAGAAATAGTTCCTGGTGTCCTGTTGCATCAACACTTTTGATCGCAAAGCACTTACTGTAGTAAGCATTCACTTTGTGAGATACATCTGTTTAATCTCTTGTGTAGTCAAAAATAGAATTTGGATATAACCTAATGCATTTAGAAATTAAAATGTGGTGAATTCCACTTGCCAAAGTTAAAACCCAGCATCAGAATTGAGAAAGAATTTCAGGTGAGTGACTTTGAATGGTTGTTGGTGTCAGACTGGTTGGTCTTTCACGGCCTTCTGATCAACTGAGACTTCCATGCACTTTTCACACACAACCATTGGGTGTACAAAGAAAAGTCTGAAAGAGAGAAAATAACCAGTGATTGGCAGATGCGTGGGCGAAAGTGCTTTGTTGATGTCAGAGAAGATTTGGCAAACTTCTTTGAAAAGATAGAAAATCTTAGGAACCCTAAATAACCACTAATTAAAACCAATGTATGCTAAATACCATCTATGGTTTCACAACACATCAAGATGGGCTGGAGCTACAGAAGACTCATCGACGTGCCAATCTGTTTAGAAAAAGAAGGTGAGGTGGTAGTTCACATGTTCACCTAAATTGGACAATTGCAGAATGCGAAACATGGCCTGGTCTAATTAGTCACAATTTCCTGTGACAATCAAATGGTAGGTTTTAAGATTTGGCATGAACAGCATAGAGGCAGTCGGATTTAATAATAGACTTTATGTGATTGGCAAAATGTAGGCCTGACTGCATAACCAAACCACGTTTTCTGCAATGACACTCAAAACTTGGATATTTAGGACCAAAAATATTGACTTCTCTTTTTATTTTAAGATATTACTAGGTTAATGATTATGGGTAATGCAGTAATACATGAATATCCAATATGGTTTTGTTTTTAGCATATTTATAGAAATATTTGTCACAATTCTATGTTCTGAGCAAAGGGGAATATGTAGCAGGTTTATAATAACCAAATGACAAAAAAGAAGTCCCATCCACTTTTCATCAAATCAGTAATAATGCTTTGATAATCAATGCCAGACACAGTAATAACCAGTAATATTCAGTGAAAGTTTTTGAAATATCAGTGTAATGACATTTAGCATCAAAAGCTTTTAAAAGTGAATTATCAGTGCTGCAGAGTTGTTGAAATCTTAACTGGAGAGCATTAAAAATATAACTTTGTATGAAATGGAGAAATGTTTTGATAATCTACCTTTTCAATTATCTTTTTCTAAGATTTTAGGTTGGACATGGGCTTGTAGTGATTTATTATTTAAGCTTCTTTAAAATAGGTTTCATCTAGTTTCAAGGACTAAAGAAATTAACCGTAAATAAGAGAAGTATTTACTGTCTGTTCAGTAATGAAACCCAGAAGCATTTTACAAAATGCACTTTTGGGCACCATGTCAAGGCAGTAAGTTGTGGACTTAAAGGTAATGTCAGAGATACACAAGTCAAGGGTTGAAAATCAGTTGAATGCACACGCAATTAAGGATGGACAGGAGACTTAAAGTTAAATGGAGCAACATAAGGCTCATGATGTCCTCTTAATTTTCTCAGAGATAAAAATCTCCAGTCTGGTAAAGAAAAGATTTGATGAACAGATGTTTAAGAGGGACAAACTGTGAGGAATCCATTAGCCTGTCAACAATATTTATTGATGGAAGGAGACTGGTGAATATAACACCGTGCTGTATTTAAGACTTTATATGTCTGAAAACTACCTGCATAATCATCTTTCAAAAAATATCAGCACACTTCAGGCTCTCTTAAGATGTTTTCCCTCAAATATGGTCACTTGAAGCCACTCATATTTACTCAGATTTTAAGTTTGTTGTTTAATAACATATCCTGCTTTATCGCTCAACACGATGATTTGTGCATTTGTAACTCTTTTCCTTCTTTGTAAGGTCTGTTCAAACAATGGAGTTTTTAATATAAGCTTCAAAGCTACATGAGGGGCTTTTCTTTTCAATAACAAATATGCAATTTCAAAGAAGAAACACAGCTGACAGCAATGCCAGCTGTGTTGCATATTTTTTACATTTACCTTAAAATGTGAAAAATATACAAGGTTCTACACACTAGCTACTATTTTCAGAATATGCACATCAAGGTCACTAACATCACAGTTGGCAGTAAAAATTGACGCTAGAGAGCAAACTTGATAGCAAAAAGCAAGGAAAAATAGTAAACACTTTATGAGGGTCAGCAGGCTAAATAAAATGCTTTGGTAAATGAGCAGCGTTTGACAGATCCCAACATGAATTCTGGAGGCATCTGATTTTATTTCTCCCGATGATTAAAACAGAATAAACTGAGAATACAATATTTTCCGGACTATAGAGTGCACCTGATTATAAGCCGCACCCAGCACATTTGCAAAGGAAAAAACCATTTTGTACATACATAAGCCGCACCTGTCTATAATCCGCATGTGCCTACATACAGACGGTACACAGAAAGAGTTTTCAAAGTTTTAGTAATATACCTTAGCTTTTCTTTCCAAACAGTGCCTGTGACGCGGCAGTAA
>CAEFZY010024805.1:0-13389 GCA_903066815.1 Brachyrhaphis roseni | reverse complement strand
GTGACTAGCGGCGTAATCATGCAATTTCCTTATCACTAGATGGCAGTAGGTACATAGCATTGTACGTTAAAACAAGAGAATTAGTGATAAGAATTAATATATATTTAATATATGCGACTATAGAGTATCATTTGTTTACATTTTGGTTGGTGGTGTGCCTCGTGATTCTTTCAATGAAAACAATGTACCTTGGCTCAAAAAAGGTTGAAAAACACTGGCTTAAACTGTGCATACTGACTGGAATTTGGGACATGTATTTTCTATATTTCTCAGTACATTACGAGGAACTTTACGCATTCTCCTACAACCCCAAGCAAAACGATCAGCAGAGAGAGGAGGGCTGGCAGCTCATCGACCTGGGGGCGGAGTTTGAGAGAATGGGCGTCCCCAATGACCAATGGCAGCACACTGACGTCAACAGAGACTACAAGGTAAACCATTAACTAAAGTAATAAAAATCTTTGATGAAGTCTCTCACAGAAGTTGTTTAGATAGCTTGACACATTTATACCCATTTTTGTTGCATCTTATATTTGCTGACGCCTTAGGTGCCTTGTATTGTGGTAAAATGATAATCTATGGAAGGTCAGCTTAGGATTGGACAGCCTTGAAGCCTGAAAGACGCAGCTGGCAAACATGCTGTGTGATTGTGTTTGGTTGGATGTGTGAAAAAAATTAAGGGCGCAGTATTAGGGAGGGCTATAGCGAATTAAAAGTTAAAAATTCAGCCACACAAAGTTCAACACTGTTTGTACCTTTGAACCATCATAAACTCAACCTTCCACAAGGAAACGGAAGCATCAGCACTCTGACCACGTTTACTCTAAAGTAATTTCCAACTTCCCGAATACCTACTCTGCACGTTATTTCATGTTTGACATAATGTGTTAGTGAAGTGTTCTTTTATTATTATAGGAACATATTTTTTCAAAGGTTGTTGGCTATATTTGTGGTGCAGTATTTTTAATTTGTAACGCAGCAGAAAAATTAACAATTGTTGCACATTTGGAAAGATTGTACCTTGGTTGTCCACTAGAGGGGGATACAACTTCACTCTTAGTTTTGCTTTTGAGCTCCAGCAGTAATGTGGCAAACGTCTGTTCAGGATGCAAAACAGAACATTGTTCACCCTACGTTTCCTCGTATTTAAACAAAACAACTTGTTAAACTGGAAAAGTTTGAAATTTCTCTCCGTTTCGTTAATATCTATACATTTTTCTGTTGTTTTTCTAGGTGTGTGAGACATATCCACGTGACCTGTACGTTCCCATCACAGCCAGTAAGCCTATCATCGTTGGCAGCTCCAAGTTCCGAAGCAAAGGACGCTTTCCTGTGCTCACATACTTTTACCAAGAGAAAAAGGTACTTTCTGTTGGAGCATAGTTCTGCTTTTCAGAACTTTTTAGTTGATGTTGTTGTTTTATATTTGACATAGTATGCCAAATATTACATGCATCATATGTGCCAATGTTATAAAGTCTAGTTTGGCCTTTTTGGATGTTTTAAATATACAATGCCTATACATTGGGGGAAAAAAATAGAAGAACAAGAAAACCAAAAGCCTACGTCACAGTCAGATTACAGTATTTGCATCAATGTGCAAGCCAAGTTTCATGCAAATCCACTCAGAATTTAGTTGAGGATTTTTTGTCTGTTTTTAATGAAGGTGCATTAAAGAAATTGTCCTTTATAAGTTCCTTTTCTATCGATTAAAAAAATGTCCTTTTAAATTAGCTCAATATTACAAAGATATGTCAAGTCACCTTTCATGACCTCTAAGTGGAAATTCAGACAGAAACCTTCTGTGGCATACTGATTGCCAAGCTTGCCTCAAGAGTTAGCTGAATTTTCTTGTGAGGTAACAGTGAAAGGTCTTTCATCACATCAGCTTTACAGCACAAAAAAAAATAGATTGGAATTTAAATGAAGGCTTTAAAATGTTAATCTATGACTATAAACAGGTAACTCATGGAGCACAGTCGAAATGTTGTCATATTTGTCCATTTCTGTAATTTTTTTGCCCTTCTGAACTGTGTGACAGGCTGCAGTGTGTCGCTGTAGTCAGCCTCTCTCTGGGTTCAGCGCGCGATGCCTCGAAGATGAGAGCATGCTGCAGGCCATCAGTAAGGCCAATCACAACAGTCGCTTTGTTTACGTCATGGACACAAGGCCAAAGGTAAAGTCGGAACATTTTAGTTATTTATTTTTTTTAATGCAGAAATGGTTTACGTGAGTTTAAAGACTAGAATTTTCCTGCAGCTGAATGCGCTGGCCAATCGTGCTGCAGGCAAAGGATACGAGAACGAGGACAACTACTCCAACATCCGCTTTCAGTTTGTTGGGATCGAAAATATCCATGTAATGAGGGCAAGCCTGCAGAAATTACTGGAAGGTAACAGAGCTGCTATGAGCATCAAGACACCTCTTTGCTTTAATATACTGACTCACTATCTCTCTGTCTCTCGTAGTTATTGGTACTCGGTCTCTTACCATGAGCGACTACCTAGTAGGACTGGAAAGCAGCGGCTGGCTGCGACATATCAAGGCTGTAGTAGATGCAGCTGTGTTTCTTACAAAGGTAACTGTTTGTCTTTTCATTAATACTGTTTCTCATACTAAAAGACTAATTCCTCTAATCACACTCACTCCTTAGGCAGTGACAGTAGAAGGGGCCAGTGTGTTAGTTCACTGCTCAGATGGATGGGACAGAACTGCCCAAGTTTGCGCCCTGGGGTCACTGCTCATGGACCCCTATTATCGCACCATCAAGGGCTTTATGGTATGAATATTGGTATAAATCTCCTCTCTCCGGGTGAGTTGCTGTTGTTTCAAACTTATGTTTTATAACATAAGTTATAATTTGTCTTGTCAGGTGCTGATAGAGAAAGACTGGATTTCCTTTGGTCACAAGTTTGCAGACAGGTAAAGGCTAAGTTAACTTTTTAACTTAAAGATATTTCCTTATTCCATTATTCTTATATTATAATATGTTTTAACTTGAGTATATTGTCAATCAAGTTTACATTGATCAATCCAATTTATTTGTACAGCACATTTCAGTAACAAGGCAGTTCAAATTGCTTTACATCATGAAAACATAAAAACATGATGGACACATCACACGATCAACAATTGCGAAAGCCAGTAGCAGACATTGCATTTTGTCAAGTGCCATCATTGTTGGTCATAACCAAACTCATCTTTGTCTTTTATAATTTTTGGGATATTTTACAGTTCTTACACTGAACCACAAGCTGCTATGTTTTTGCTCCCTCATTTTTATTTTATTTTATTTTTTACCAAAATATATCTGATCACTTCTTTCAGTTAAACAAATAAAATATATAATATAGTACTTTTTAAAAAATATTTTTACTTTTTTTTTTTTACAAATGATTTTGAAAAGTCATCTGTGTGATCTGTTTGGTAACAGAACAGATCACACAGCCAACTGACTGTACAGTAATGGTTACTAAGTTGACTTTTCAACTGTAAGGCTTTTTCATTTAACTCACCATAATACTGTACAAATCTTTGCTCTCTGTCACCCTTTTATGCATGTCAGAAACTGCCTGTCTGCAGCAACAACATTAAATTGTCTGTTGAAATGAAGCATTCTAAGATTTGTAGAAACATATTCCAAGTTACTAAACTTAGTCACTTAAATAAACTTATTAAATGAGAATAAAGGAGATATGGCAAAAAAACCAAACTGGTGCAATCTTCTTTTTAAGGGGGAAAGGTAAAAATGAAGACAAAACAGAAACAGGTGCCCATGGTTGGATGTTATTTTTTGACCATCAATTTAATTCTGTGTTTCAAGGTGTGACCAGCTCAATGGTGATCCAAAGGAAGTGTCTCCTATCTTCACTCAGTTTCTTGAGTGTGTTTATCAGCTGACTGAGCAGTTCCCGCAAGTATGAGCGAATCTGCTGACAGCATAACGGATTTGCATTACCTACTTTCAATGTGCTTGATTGTCTTTCATCTAATAATGGCACTCTCATTAGGCTTTTGAGTACAGCGAGTGGTTCCTGCTGCAGATCCATGAGCATGTGCACTCTTGTCAGTATGGAAACTTCCTAGGGAACAATCAGAGGCAGAGAGAGGAGTTGCAGTAAGTGTAAACATCTCTACTTGTATTTTGTCGACAGTATTTGAACCCCTTTGAGAGACTTTGAACAGACTATTGGAAAAAAAACAAACCCCTTTTTTTGCCTTGTCAGATTTATCAAAGCTAATATGTTGCAAAAGTTTAAGGACAGTAAATTAAGAGCTTCACAGACAGACTGCATTTTCTTTTGTATTGTTTTGTTTAAACTCAGTACAATGTATTTAAAGGTTTTACTAAAACCGGTAGTAAAATTGCATCTGAAGTTAGATGTTTTGGATAAACTGGTGCGTAAACGACTGCTGTTATTAACCGTCACTCTGTGTCTTAGGCTTAGAGAGCGAACTCACTCACTCTGGGCCTATCTGATGAGTGAAAAGCAGAACTACTTGAATCCATTCTACAAGCCTTCATACTCTGAAGCACATCCTGTGCTGGAGCCCTCCACCTTGCCATACCATTTCAAGTCAGTACCAGACATCTAACTTACCAGCTTTTGCAGTATTGCACTTTTACAGGTCTCCAACTTGTATTTATTTATGAATTGCCTCTATGCTTTTTAATTCTGTGCTCCCAAGGTTCTGGAGGAACATGTACCACCAGTTCGATCGGTCCATGCATCCACGGCAGTCCATCCTCAAAACCACTCTGACTCTGAAGGAGAACAGCCGCAAAGCAGAGAGCACACTGCGAGCTCTGGAGACTGTGAGTTGAATTCCCTTGTTGTACATTTACACCGAGAAATGTTTAACTTAAAGCGGTAGTTTGTGAACTTCTATTGATTCTGACCCCTAAAATAACACTAGAAGAGATTTATGACCTTCTATAATGGACCTTACCACAGGGGCCGCGTTTCATTGGCTGATGCCCATTCTACGTCATAGCACGGCTACCACGTGCGTGGCTGTCTCACAAACACAAGCTAATGTACATGCATTAGTAAACACATGCTAATGTAGTGCCAGACTACATTATGGACTAGCAGACCGGCAGAAAGTTTTTGCATCAACAATCGAAAAAGAATGGTTCTCCATTGCCAACAGGGTATCTCTACTGGTTAAAATGCGCAACATTGTAAACAGAGTCAGAAATTTTAGCTAAGAGGATGACGGTATATTTTGTATATAGTAAACTAAGGTTAGAAAAAGCAGTGTATGTTTTGTCTGAGGTCCAAGGGGAGCAGCTGGGTCAACACTACTATGGTGGTCCACTGTTTTTATGTTTGTTTGCCCTTTCTACTGAGTCGTTTCCCAAACACTGTTAGCAAGTCAACGCTAGCAACAGTAAGAAATTTTACCGTTAGAAGACGGAATAACATAAACTTAAAACTAAAAAAGTATCCATGTTAGAAGTGAAATGACCAGCTGTATAAATACGTCTTTCGCTGAGTTTTATATATATAAAAAAACACCGTTAAGCACAGCTTGTGAGCTGACATTAACCAGTTAGCGCTGTGGTCCTGCTAAATGACACGGCACAGGCAGTTACACGACTCTCCACTGATTTCTTCTGCATATTTCAATTATGAATTTACTGAGCGAGTAATTCCTTCCTTTGACGTTAAGCTAACATCTCTGTTACCTCTTGTAGCTACCAGGCTCGCCCTAAACTCCTAAAAGCTTGCAAAATGAAATGTTAGGACTGAAAATAACAAAATCAATGTAGTGAAGCTTCGCATGAACTTGTTAGTTCCTCTGTCCATTGTTGTAGCTGATATTTGGTGAAATGATGCACTAATCGACTCAGAAATACTCTGCAGAGAATCAGTCCAAGTGGAAGACGCCATGTTTACATAGAAACAAAGCGCCTCTAGGCTTTGTTTGTGAGACTTGTGGCCACGTGGGATTTTCTAGGTCGGTTGTGGGCGGAGCTTGGTGAGGTCCATTATCAGGGCTTGGAACACATTGATAACTGCTCGTAGTTCTAATTATTATTTTAGTATACAAGTCTTAGTAGGCTGGGCAATAAATCGATAACAATATATATTGTGATAGGCATGTTAACAGCATCGGTAGAATATATGTCAAATAGAATGTTCAGTAATTTCACTGAACTTCGTTCCAGAACTGCACAGCATTCTGGTGGATGTAGGCAGAGGAAAAACGTTAGCCTCTCAACCTCTCTCAGCTCAACTAAGCAAGACTGATGGCACAAACTAACTCACTCAATCACCCACTGGTAACCTAGCAACACACTTTTTAGTAACTTGTGCAGCAGCTAGTCAGTTTTAGGTTTTGCCATAAAGCCTTTTAACTCCTTAAAAATGGAAAACAATGGCATGGAGTGAAAGGAGAAGAAAAAGTTGTGGTGAAAAATTATTACAAGTTAACATCTGCTCATCATGTTATATTAAATGCTTGTGAACTCTCGCCAAAATAACCTGTTTGGGCTGCACACACAAGATTGGAAGTTGTTTTGCTGCAGCTGCATCAGAGCCAGACTGTCTCGCCCCTTGTTTTGGATCCCTTATCCTTTGCATAAAACTCATGTGATTTCTCTGCCTGGCAGAGCTTTTCACCCAGAACTGCTTCGTCCTACAAGCTCTCTGTATTGTGCACAATATATGAGTAAACCTGATTGAGTGATTTCACCTGACAGTGCTTGGTAATAGTTTTTGTTTTCCACAACAAAGTACAGCAGCTTGAGAGGAAATTGTGAATCATACAGGAAATATCACACCACCAGTTCTGCAGTATTTTAGATATTTAAAGCAAAAACCTAATCAATAATCAATTTATTAACTAATATGGAACACTTATCATTATGCTAGAAAATCAGATGACTTTTCAGTATTTTGATAACACCACAAATAATATCAACAGCCAATATTTATTTAGATTTTTACATATTTAGTTTGATGTCTGAGGAGGATTTACTTAAGGAAACTCTGTTTTAAATGATTCTTTCTTTCCTCTAAAAGTAAAGCTGTTACTGGGTCACTGAGTGCAACAAATGTCACAATGTGTGTGCTAACTCATTAACCCTGGTTCGGATCGTGTTTGGAGTGTAATTCCTATTTACATGGCTTAAGTTGATTGTTTGAAAAAGTTTAAGGGCAACTTTTTGTAGTGAAAATACAGTAAAGACATGATCATTTTCCTCTTGTCAGCTGAGTTTTACAAAAGGTCTGTGTGTTCCTTTCTGTAAGAACGGACCACAAAACTACTTATCTCTGTTGATCACTCATTTGGTTTCCTAAGCAGTACTTGCACCTCACGGCAAGCATTGGCACCTACAACCCCCCACTTGCTTTTGACATGTTTTTCACCCTAACCCAGTACGTAGGTGGAGAGAAAAGAAAGTTGTTCAGGCCTGTCTGATTTGCATCACTTTGAATCACAACCTCTAGGGCAATGTGAACTCTAATACCCTCACAAGTTTGAGCCTTAACAGGCAGCTCTGAATTTGCTCTAATCGCCTGAGCTATCCCACTTTACACATAGATTTACATTTCAGTATTTTGTATTTGTATTTTTCACTAATGATGCACAAATTCTTAAAGATGTTTAATTGTTTCATATTGAGTCACTTCAGGGACTGGTTTATTGTTTACTTGCACAATTAATTTAAGATGAAATTTGAGCACAGGATTCTGTCTGCAAAACTGGATTCTGATATTTTGATTTTGTACATACAGACATTGACACAGGCTTAAGTTTATTTCATGGTTTTTTATTTATTTATATATATTTTTTTACAGTTACATAATCTCAAAAAAAAAAAAATGAGGAAACTGTGGTTAATTTTAGCACATTTATTGAGGCCTTCTCCTATGCTTGTTTAAGTTGGAGGACACAGAAAGAGAATTTTTGGACCACTATTCATTTGACACTGTTTCCAGATCTAACCCTTCCAAAAATCACATGACATGTAGGTAGTGTCAAATTTGTTGTAGAAACCTGGTGATCCCAAGACGCTAATCATAGCTGCATCTCTCATTTAATAAGCTCTGGAGATCTGTCCCCCCGCCCCTGCACTATCAAGATAAATACCTCGTTGGGTCGTAAACAGGAAGCCATTAATTACTAATTCAATTTCCTTGATGAAGTCTGATAAACCTAAAAACAAGTTTTATATAGAGAAGAAAAGGTTTATTCCAATTGCTTTTAAAGTTATTATTTTTGACAATGTTGGTGCTTGAATAAATTCCACAGAATGAGATATTCCTATTAGTTTGTAAATACTATGCTACTTTAATAAAAGTAAAGTAACATAGCCTTTGGCAAGTTAAACTTTATAGTTTAGGTGTGTAAAGGTAATGTATAGGAACTTTCGTTTTATTATTATTATGTTTTTACTGTTTGTTTCTGTCAAAACTAAGTTTAAAATGTTCTGGAGTTTTTAAAGTATCTTTTAGTTTGTATTGAATTTGACTATTGATTTAAATATCATATAAGAGCAGTATCACCTCAGAATCTGCTTCATTAGCCAAGTTGATGCTCACGATTAAGAAATTTATCTTCACTTCAGCTCACTATCAATGTACATGTATGAACTTTAGAGACTTGGGTCAAACCTTTTGGGTTTCTTTCCACAAACTTCTCACAATAGGTTGCAATAGAATAGTTTGTTCTGACCCATTCCTCCCAACAACTTTGTCTCTGTCAGGTTTGTTGGCTGCGTCACTCTCACACGCCTTGTCAGATCTATTCACAAATTCTATGTTGTATGATGCTGCCACCCCCGTACGTCGCGGCTCCTCCTCATGCAATGATGATCATTGTGGTCAAGCAGTTCTGCTCTAGTTTCATCAGACCTCAAGACATGTCTCCAAAAAAATGCCATAATCTGGCATTTTTTACCTTGTGTTCATCTGCAAACCATAATCTGGAATTTCATATTTATTTTGGATTAATGGCTTCTTCCTCTCTGAGTGGCATTTCAGCCCATGTTGGTACAGAATCTGTTTTACTGTGGATAATGACCAAAATACTTTCATCTCTGGGACACAGAACCAGTCTCCTTCCTGATGGTGGCTGGACATTCCCATCATGTCTATACTTGCTTATTATCATTTCAACTCATGAATGTAAAACCTTCAAGCTTCTCAAAATTGCTCTGAAGGATAAACCAGACTTGTGCAGCTACACAATTCTCTTCCTGATATCTTGGGCTGATTTCTTATGAGTTTCTAATTTGTCAAACAAGAGAGCAGTGTGTTCCAGGCATGACCTTAAAATACATACATTTTGGTGCAATTCAATTTAAAAGTCTATTTATTCAGTGTATGTGAACTTCTGGTTTCCACTGTATTGCACTGTTTGTTCCTGTTGTAAAATCAGGCACAAGGGTGAAAAATGAATCCAGCCAGGGTGAATAAAATGTATTTTTTGTCCCACACTATTCATTCAGAGGCTCCAACAGCTTGGTGTGACCCCCATTGCGACCTCTGACCCCCCGGCACCTCCTCCAACCAGAGACCAACGCACCAACCCCCTGCCACCGCGGCCCGACTCCCTCATCCTCGGCGCACCTATCAACCACAAAGAGGTGCAGCGTCGCGAGGAAGAGGACGAGCAAGACGAAGTGGGCGAGGAGGCCATGGAGAGTACAGACACAGAGCGGACAGTAGAGGGCAGTAGTGGCAGTGAGAGCAGGAAGCAGAGCTACGGGGAACTGGAAGGGACATGCAACGGTGAACTTGCCAAAGAGGAGCCAGCTGTTGTCAGTCTGGAGCTTGGCGTGGCACGAATGACCTGCTGAAACCAAAGCAGGAGTGTTTCTGGACGGAGAGACTGGTGTGTATGAGTGAGGGGGCTTTACTGAAGGCGTGGGGTTGTGTGCGCGTCTGTGTGTGTGTGTGGACAGGAAGCTGTTCTGTTTGTGATTACACTCTGATTACGCAATGGCTAGTGGCTGATATTGTCTTTGTACAGTTTAAATCTCAGTGAAAGGCCTCATAAATATGTCATATACTGCTCCTACCATTGGAAAGCTTCTTTTTTTTTTTTTTTTTAAAGAATCTTGTAAAGCCTAATAGAGAAAAAAAAAAAAAAGAAAATAAATTCATTCAAAACCAAAATGTCTTGTATCTTTTTTCAGCTATTGATGCAACACTTTTAAAGACATGACCTAGATATTTTAAACAGTTGTTTATCCTGGTTAAATACGTGGCAAATCAAAGTTTTTGGCTCTGGACATATTTAATTTCATTCAAAGGCAAGAGGCCAACCTAATCTGATGCTGTTGATCTGAATTTGCTCTGATTTGATTGGCAGATAAAAAGATAAAAAAATGAATAAACATTGTAGAAGATGAAAGAAGGCACAGCATATCAGGCACTGGGAATTTAGTTCTGCTTGCTTTATGCACTGTGGTTTTCTCAACTCTGACAGTCTCTTCTCTCTCATCCTTATGTTATTGTCTGGAAGTAGCATACATTCATTAATTCATTGCAAAATATCTATGGATCTGATTCCACCGTGAATCCATTAATCGGTCATCAAACATTTATTCACCTACATTCATTCTTCCATCCTTATTATAATCCTTCATCCATTCATCAATTTGTCTTCTTCCATCTATCCATCATCCATCCATACATAAAACATCCATCTATCCTGCCAGCTACCTTTCCATGTTTTTTTGTAGGCTTCATGTTAATTTATAACAATGTTTTGTAATATTTACAAATAAAATGTTATTTTTTTCTTGTTTACTGTTTATTTGTACAGAAACATATGTATGTAATGTACAACATTTCATTAAGGACAGATGCGAGGTACTAGGTCGTAGCAAAAAATGCTGATGAAATCAAGTACAATTTAACAGGTTATAAATTGGTGAAATGATTAAAAACTCTGGAGTTTTACATTGGGAAAAGCTTGGAATTGACTGGAAAACATTTGTAGAAAACACCCTAAATTCTTCCGCATTTTTTTTAATCTACACTTTCTAAAACAGAATATGAAGGACGTGACCAACTTACATTTACTTCAGATGATCAAGAAGGTCCTTGCACATTTACCCTTTCTGGATTTAGGGATGCACTTGACCTAAATGTAAATGCTGTAAAGCTATGTTTTGGACTAGCAGTGTGATGCAGTCATCTTCTATTAGTGTGATGTTTACTTAGGACTTCCCAGTAAAGTCTGTGTATTTTGGCTTTGCTCAAAATGCCTCGATTTTGAAGGAGTTTGGTGTTAATTCCAGACTAATGTAACTTTAAGTAAGGATTAAATCTACTCTGGATTACAATCTACCGTTCAAATAAACAACTTCTTCAATCTTTTTTTTTTCTTTTTTTATCAGAACTACATGATGTAAAACTTAGAGGATGCCAGAATATACAAAGGTAAAGGGTGATGTCAAACTAAGCTGTGTTTCTTTCAGTCAGTGTGCCTTTAAATACTTTATGGAATTTGTGCAAGCAGCATTTGCAGTGGCCTCACTCCTCACCTCTTGCTTAATTCCGCCTCCACACGCTGTTGGAATGAACAGAGATCTGTGCTTACACACAGCAACCACACAGAGTGACATTTAGCATCAGACAATTCGGTATCTATTGGCAAATAAGGCCATCGTTGTTCATTTGTAAGATCTCGGAATAAAGATAGACTGGCAGTGCACTTCTGATGTGTGAAGATGTTGTTTCAGCTCTCTGTGAATGCTTAGTTCAATGAAAAACTGGTATATTCACACAGAATGACAAATATGTAAAAAAAAAAAAAAAAAAAAGGCTTGCTAGAAAAACAAATTAAATTTACATTTGTTTTTCAGTTGAGTTTTAGCTGCCATTTCTCCTGCTCTGAGATATGGTTTTTCAACTTTTCATATAAGAATAGTATTAAATCTTTGAGATTTATTAAAAGCAAACCCTGGGGTAGGCTGACTTATTATTTAGAAATATTAATAGTTTGACATGGAGATGTTTGTAATACTTCCTGTATTATGTGCTCCTTTCCTGCAGCCTTCTTGTGCATGCTATTGTACATTAAACATTAAGATTCTTTTCCCGAGACAAGCTACTGACGGCTCTCCAAAGGTTTTGAATCATTCAGATGAATGCTGCTGCACACCATGCACTCCTTGATACAAGACAAGAATGTTGTATAGTTAACGGAAACGGATTCAACATATTGGAAGAGATTTCTATACTGTATGCATAACACTGAGCATGCTGATGGAATTTGTCCATTCTCCTGTCCTTGACTTCTCATTAAAATATCCTTGCAGCTAATGTTTAACCCACTGAGGGCTAATTAAATTTTTATTAGGAACATCAGGGTGTATTTTAATATCAGGGTGTATGAAAATATCAAAAATGTATATTGTCAAAAATGTATCTAGTTACATGTTTATAATGTAAACTAGGTAAAAATGACTAGTTTCCCTTTTTATCTGAATACAGGAGCACTGTGAAGATGTGTCAAATTGAATTTGGACGTGGTTTGGTTGGGTTAAAACTTTAATAACTTTTTTAATTGAGCGCCACTGCTGCTCTGTTTATTCTCTGACCTCAATGTCCCTCATGTGTCATGGGATATGCTCAGGCTCAGGCAGTTTGCATGGACAGAAGCTGTGAACAATTCACAAGACACAGATTCTTAATTCCATTCAGATCTAGCTTTGATCTAAGTCATCCATTATGTTGTTGCCCTGCTAGAAACTGAACCATGCTCATGTTTTTCAGACTCTCCAACAGGTTTTGCATTAGGATTTCCCTGTTTTCCGCTCCATATGTTTTCCCATAAACTCTGAACAGCTTGCCTGTCATCCCAGCTGAAGTAAAGGCTCCCCAGAGCACGCTTCTGCATCTGTCATGTGTTGTTGTGGGGATGGTGAGTTATAGCTATAATGTGCAGTGTTATTTTTCAACCACACCTTCTTCTACATGATTGCTGGGTTCCATATATGGCTTGCAGCAACCTGAAAGTTGAATTTCTGATTACCTTTTTCTTTCAACAACACATCTTTCTTCCATGAAAGATGTGCGGAATGAATAACTACCGCATTTTCCGGACTATAAGTCGCTCCGGAGTACAAGTCGCACCAGCCATAAAATGCATAACAAAGAAGAAAAATCCACATATAAGTCGCACCGGAGTATAAGTCGCATTTCTGAGGGAAATTTATTTGATAAAATCCAACACCAAGAACAGACATGTCATCTTGAAAGGCAATAAAAATAGAATAGAGGCAACAACAGGCTGAATAATTGTACGGTATGCTAACGTTACATGACACATGAACAACAAACTGAGAACGTGCCTGGTATGTTAACATAACATATTAAGAGTTATTCAGATAACTATAGCATAAATAACATGCTAACAAGT
>CAEFZY010024799.1:0-58989 GCA_903066815.1 Brachyrhaphis roseni | reverse complement strand
TTTGCTCCCTTTTTTTAACCTTTAGAAATACTGTATCTCTAAGTAGATAAACAGGTTGTTAGTTGGATAAAACCCAAAACAACCAGCCCCCCCCCCCCCCCCCTCCCCCCCCCCTCCCAGCCAGAGCCAGAGCCGGGCGTGATATGCGTCAGATAACAGCTCGGGGCTCTGAGCCTTGGAGGGAAAGTCTCTGGAGTGAAAGAAGAAGAGCGTGGGAGGCGCTTCATCCCTCAGACCTCTTCATCACTCCGTGCCCTCAGCGGAGCCGCGAGGGGGTCCGAGGCGGACAACCCAACTCTTTTTTAACGGTCCAGCCCTCCAGCGTACGCACGTGCGTCCCGCTGAAAGCGAGAGGTGTCGCGAGCGCGAGAATCGTCAAAAACCCGCAAGCACGCGCTGACGTCGACGTGTTCCACTTTTCAAAGTTAAAGGGAATAAATAATTGCCCATCCTCACACACTGAAAAGGGATCGTATAGATAAATTCATTATTTATCTTAAGAATAGTTTCACATTTTTTTATATACCGAAATTTTTTCAATCAGAAACATATCGGACCAGGCAGAGCAACAAAAATATTGCATAGTTAACATTAAAAATGTCATTATTTAAAGTGTCCAATAAAATGTTTTCAGTGTTAATGTATATAAGTAGGGGTTAGCTGTTATGGAACAGTATGGAAATATAACCAACTATACGCATGTTCTGATCTATTCACTCTGTTGTGAACCACCGTTGGTCTGGCTGTGTGTTTAGTTTTACTTATCGTCTTTAACAGGTTTTCTTCCATATTTTTTTCTGGCATTTTGCTCCATAGAATAAAATTAAGCTATCTAAAAGAAACCGCGAAATAAGCGGAACAAAATATATGAACGGGTAAGTATAATGTCTCTATGTCAAATTGAGAGAAATCTACTACCTGAAAACCGGAAATACGCGATAAAACATTGTCCTTCGGGCGGATGATTTTCTAGAAGTAGCCGAAACCTTTTTGTTTTACTATACCTGGATTCTGAATTTTCGTTTAACACTTCAGTCGGAAAAAAAATCGAGCCAAGATATTTAGCGAAAGTAATTTATTTTGAAAGCACCCAACGGAAGTGCCGCACGTGTCTGAACCGAGCCGACTTTACAGCAACACCTTGCAAAACTCCCCACTACTTGACAGAGGAGCAGTCGGCGGAGACTCGCCAGTCGGGAGTTGAGTGTTCAGTGGTGACGGAGCGCGCGAGAGCCATTCTCTCTGAAGAGAAGCGGAGGAGTCGCGTTCAGCTCTCCTCGAGCGCACTTTCCCCAGTGTTCCAGTCCGTTGCGCGCGCGGGAGGAGATGAGCGTGTTTTGGACCGTTTGCACTGTGTGAGAAGCAGCAGCAGCAGCGCGTGGAGCCGAGCTGGATGTAGTGGAGGACAAGCTGCTGGCTGTGGCAGCGGCGCAGCGCGAGCTACGCTTTCAGTGAAGTCGCGAGGAGTGTTTCGGACGGCTTCGTGGCGGGTTTTGTGTGTATTTAGAAAAGGACAGAAACTGACAACAGTTGGGTGGATTTTCCTAAAGTTTCCTGGTTGGTTTTCTTCTCATGAAAGCTGCGGGACGTCTGGAACCTGAAGGCTGAGTTTCTGTCAAAACTGACTCATTTAGGTAAGATTTATTACTGTTGTTATTATTATTTACAGGTAGACTAGCTGAACGCTGCTTCGCCTCTCTGTGTTGGGTTTGTGACAGGTTGGAGCTCTTTAGTGTCTCACTCTGCGCAATTCCGATTCCAACTTGGATTTACGGGATCAAAGCTGCACAAACGGCGCAGAGGCAGCGGCTCAATCTTATCGCAGTCCGGTGCGCATCCTGTGCGTCATCATATTCACATGCTCTGCTCGGTTCGGACACCCTTCTGATTGTGGTTTCTGTTTTCAGGGTTTCGACAATAACGCACATTCGAATGCATTGTCTCGTTTATGTTGATTGGTTGGAGCTAAAACATTTCTTTTAGTTGTTAAAAGTCACACTTTTGGTTCCAGGGGGGGGAAAAAAGAAAAGAAAAACGTGGAAAACGCACGAACCGCGAGCATATAGGGGAATGTGGCTGAAGTTGAATTATGCAGGTTTAGATTCCAATTAGGAGACATCTTTAATTATCTTTTATGTGCGCGTTAAAAGATTGGTTTAGCTTCTATTCGTGATAAATAAGTCATGTATTTGTGAAACAGAAAATTATAGTGATTATTTTCAGAAAGTGCACAGCGCCATGGCATCCTCCACTGGGTGGGTGAAGCTTGTCTCCTCTCTGCAGCGGTGACGTCTTCCCGGGCTTCCAGAGGCCCCCCTCCTTCCCGTGGCCCCTCCATTCCGCTTTCATATTCTCCGATTTTCCTTGATCCAATCTAAAGTTTTCCCATCTCTTATATGTAAGGTTTCAACACAAACCTTACATAATTCTAATAAAACAATTTGTTAGAATTTCACCAATAAAACCGTTTGCTCTTATTTAATTCTGGTAGATTTTAGGCGATATGTTTGTTTTTGTTTTAGCTTAGCAGCTAAAAGACATTTGAAATTGCTCTACTTTTCAAAACCTTCAGCTAGAAGAGTTCAATTCTGGCTATTTTAAAAAGAAAATGTTTTAATCAACTGAATTAATTTATTTCTCAAAAGTTCTAATTGTTTCTTCTCTACAGGCTTAAACGTGTATGGGGGGAAAAACAAATAAAAAGAACAGTAAACAGTATTTGTCACGTTATGTTTTAATATTCAACTGGAAGTACAAAACCTGCTGAATCAACAGTTTGACAGCCTATATTTAACTCTTTTTTTTTTTTATGTACAGAATCATCTTCCTTGACATGTCTTTCAGACATTACGAGCTCAGATCAATCGACAAGTTTCACAGCTGCAGAAATTAATGACTGCGCACAACAAAGTTGTCTGGATGCTCAGAATCCCTGGTTTCACACTGACTCCTGCTGGATCCTCAATAAGGACCAACAAGAACCTGAGCTCCTTATTTTAAAATGTAAAAAAAAAAAAGAGAGAGAGAGAGATTAAAAAAATGGGCACTGGTTTTGATAGAAGTCTAAAATGTAACTAAAGCAGTGTTAGTTGTGTTTCAGTTTGCATTTAAATAAGTTTTAGTCAACATTTCTGGGTGGAGTTTGTAAGTTTAACAGCAAAAAAAAGTTCTTAAATGAGGGTACAACCAGTTTCTAAAAAGCTTCTTTCCCGTGCAGATTAGTTAAATTCTGACCGTTTTTGATCGCTCTTCCCATCTGGTTTTTAATGGCATGTTTAAGAAGAATGTGTTGGTCATTAGGGAATGAGATGTTACTGAAACAGTGGTGAACGTATTAAATCTGCGGCAGTCGCAGCTAAACTGTGCCGTTTATTGGCAAAGAGTTTGACTTAAAAAGCTGGATGCAAGCTGAGATTAGTGCTTCAGCGCAAAACTTTCTCAATCCTAAACTAACTTTTCCAGAGTTAATACTTGCAACCCAACGTGATTGGATTGAATTCGACTGAAATCCTGATCAGGATTTCTTATCAAAATAAACCTTAGCCCCTGCTGAACGTTATATTTACAAACTAAAACTCAATGGCTTCAAAAACCAGTTTTTGCAGTGCAGGCTTCTGGACTGGGTGGTTCTGACCACACGGTCTGGTTCACGGTCCTGGCAAAGCCCAGAAGATGACTGGAATCCGTAAGAGACGAAGATTCTGCAGCTGGAACACATAATGACTGATTAACTGATTCCGTAAATGAATTTCACGTATCGACCCGAGGAATGCTCGGTTTACTCAGACACATTTCGCTTCCAAACGTGAATCTAATTGCCTCTTTTTGTTGCATGGATTGCTTTCAGTCACTCATTTAGCTCGTAGTAATGGCGCTTTATTGTTTCTTCCTTTCTATTTATGAATTAGATGGCTTCAGTGTTTCTTACTCGTAAAAGGAAAACGGCTGGTATCTGTCGTTTTTGCACAATAAAACCAAGAGCTGTGGCACAATTTCATCAATTTTATTAAACTGACACCTTAGTACTGCTACAAATTCAATATTCTTTATCTGGATTCTAAGTGGCAGAGCATCACAAAGCGGTTAATAGCTGTGAAGTAGAAGGAAAATAAAATTAAAATAAAAAATAAAATCTGAAAAGTGTGTAGTGCATTTGCATTCTTGTGCAGCCTTTGCAAAATAGCTCAAGTTCATGAATAGCTTCTATAAGCACCAGTTTCTAATTCTTGTCACAGGTTTTTGGTAGGTGTTAGGTTCGGCCTTTAATTAGGCCGTTGTGAACATGTCTGTTTAAATCTCCTGGGATTGGTCAGTGTTCAGCTCTGTTCCTCTTCTGACCAGCTGAAACAAATCAGCCCCACAGCATGGTACTGCCACTACCATGTCTCAGTATAGTTTCAGGGTGCGTTTTCCATCAAGTTTTGCAACTAAATTCATATTCATGAGAAATATAAATATGGTCACCTTCCTAAAGTAATGGGCTGAGTCATTTGTTGCTAAAAGACGAGTTATGCAAAAAAAAAAAATCCCTTTTGGCAAAAAAAAAAAAACGGCTTGGAACATTATTTTAGGAAGGTGACAACATGACTGCAGGCGTGTGTAGGCGTGCAGGTGTGTGTGTGTGTGTGTGTGTGTGTGTGTGGATCAGCATAGTTTATAGGAGTGTTTATTGAGCCGCTGTGATTTAGTTAGTTGACGTCCTGTTCATTCTTCAGTGTGTGTGTGAACGTGTAAAGTTGTGTCAGCCTGAGGTGAGCCTGACTCTCCTCAGTCGGAGGTCTCTGTGCAGCCTGAAGCAGAAAGCACACACACACACACACCCCGCCTCTCAGCTGATCAATATCTCTTGTCGCTGAAGGCTGGCGCTCTGATGTGGAGCTGTCTGAGTGGTTGGAGAGGTGACAGGTCAGGAAGGCGAGTGTTCATGACAGAAAGCAGTTCTGATGTGAGGCTGATTCTTGTCTTTTTGGAACCTTGAAGCTCCATTTTCACTCCAGACGCCTCTTCAGCTGAAGACTGCTGCCCAACTATTGAGTTTTCCTCCTGCTCTGGAGAAGTGTGACTATTGAATTGATCCGCATTAAAGAGGAGGAGGCGGTGGTGAGTAGTAGTGACAGAGTTCTGAACTGTTCTCTGAGCCCCTTTTCTGCCCCTGAGCTTTAACAGTGTGAAAATACTTCTGCATGAGTAATGTTCATGTTTTATTCACCGCTCTGGTTCTGTTTGTCTTTCCACGCTTTAAGACAATATTAGCATAACAACTGCTTTTGAACTCCTCACTGAGATCTAGTTTCAATAGAAGTTGATGAGTTTATCAGTAAAGATGCACCAATCAGGCTGGTACGGATTTCCAAGGGTTTTATTTTTTTTTAAAGGTCAGAGCTGAGAAAGAAAAGGCCAGCTCTCTGTCCGGTTATTGCGTCTCTGTTTGTCTCGTAACGGTTGGTGAGAAGTTCCTCTGTAGTCAAAAGAAGACTTAAAGCAGCCGCTCCTCTTCCAGGGAATGATGATTTGTCTCAACTTAACGCCATCTGTCACGCGCAACACTTGCTTTCTCCTCCACGTCTTCGTCTAAGCTACCTCCATTAGTCAATCAGAGCTGTTACTGTCTCACATGGCTGAGAGGCGGCCATGCAACTTGTCCAAACAGATCTCTGAAGTCACGGCGAATGTAGATGAAAAGAAAAGCTAAGATTATTCAATTTTTGTTGTTATTGCAGCACAGAGACTTCTGTGCTTGCCAAAGCGAACAAAAGCAGAGGCGTTTAGTGGCGTACGCGGGGTCTTATCACAAACCAACGATGGGCTTTGAGGGGAGAAGAAGAGGTGTGGAGAATATGAAAGGCTGCGGGATGTGCAAGCATGAAAGGTGTAGTGCTTAGATTAGGACAGACAGTATGTTTGTGTGTTCGGTGTGTGTGTCTTAAGTGGTCTAAGTTGGTGTTTTCTGTGCAGAAAACCGATAAGCTGCAACCAAAGTCTCAGTTTGTGCTGAGTAAGGAATGTGTCACGGTTCCTCCGCAGGGAAAGAAAAGCAGCGCGCTTAGGAGGAAAGACAACACAAGCTTTTTTCTGGACTGTGTGTGTGTAGAAAACACACCTGCCTGCGTGCACCAAAGTGTTGTTGTGTCTTTATGAGACTTTGTGGCTTTTTTTTGCTGATTGAAGTGATGCTCAGTAGAAAGGTTGGTGTCTGTTTTTAGCAAGGGAAATACAAAAGCAAATCCAGCACCTTGTAAAAGTATTCACACCTCTGGACCTTCTCCACGGCAGCTCATAATTGTGAAGTGGGAGGAAAACAATTCAGGGTTTTCTTCTGTGTCTGTAAACATCAATTATCAAGTCTTGCTCAATTCTCAATTGAAATTTAGCTCTGGACTTTGACTGAGCCATTCTGAACCATTCACATGTGTCAATCCAAAACGTCGTGTTTATCTCTGGCTGGAAGGTGAACTTCCTCCTGGTCTCAGTTTTTTGTAGGTAACCCGCCATTCAGCTTTTGTGGTGGAAGCCAAGCAGCCCCACAGCATTATGTTGCCGCCACCATGTTTCACAGTGCGGTCAAACACAGCATTTTCATAAGCCAAAGAGTAACATTTGGCTTCAGTCTAAACAAACCACTCTCTTTCATGTGTCCCCTTGTTCTTCAACATAGCAAAAAGGAAACTTTCTGCTTTAAAATGTTTCCTGTTTAAAGGGATCTTTAAATAGGACTTCTTCATTCTTTTCTTTAAAAGTAGTTTTCTTTTTGCTGTTCTTCTTGATGTGGGAAACTTTAAATGAATGTGTTTGCAAAGCACTTAAACAGTGATGTAGAACTGATTAACAAAACGAAATTAGGAATGCACAATATTAGTATTGGTATTGGCTGATTTATATTTTGGGGATTTTTTTTAATACATTGGTATCGGTTTGATAAGTAAAACTGGACTAATATTAATAACCCATATTTATTAATACCTTGTTGCTGTTTGTATTTCCGGAGGAGGAGCAGAAGGGATTGGTCAGGGGGCTTCGGTTTGGTCAATACAACCAAAACAAAGGCAGAAGTTTAGCGCTAGTGGGAGGAATGTCTATTGTTTTTTTTGTTGTTTGTTTTTTTGGTCATAAGAGAAAACCTAAAGCTGCTAAAATCTGATGCCACTCTATTTTCATTAACATTTTGCGAAGAAGGAAGTTGCACTCATGTCTGTTTCTGAGGTATTCATGTTGTTTCCTCCAGTTGTTCTTGCTGCAGCACCACCACAGGCGAGGAGGGGAACAGTTTTTTTAAAAGGTTTGGTTTGTTTGACACAGTACCGTGTGAAAAATGGTCCCTAATCAAACAGAGTCTACCGGAGTATTAGGTGAGAAAACAGCCTAGTCTAGCAGAACATTTAGCCGTTAACTTGGAAACCGTCTTGAATGAAAATACAACACATATTTAAATCATGCAGAAAATAAATGTTTTCTAATTTTTAACACAACAGACTAAAACATCTCTGTTGCACCTCTCTTTTCTGTACTTGCAGTCTTGTCATAAAACATGTGAGAACCAGTAGTCTAGAGCATTCTAAGCATGGAGGGAGACTAGCTAAGGTTAAAGCTACCGGTGGCAGTAAGCCTGCTCGGACTGGGCGTTTGTACTTTGCTTTTTTTGGGCACTTCACTCAGAGCTTTCGGTACATTCCAGCCTCTCCCCGCTTAGACAAACAGAGGGCAGAGCTCTTCATCATCCCGCTCTGTACCTGCCGTGTCTCTGCCTCCCTCCTGCTTATCACACTTAACTCACACCGACTTCTAAACTTGGGTATTCCTGCTGGACGAGCCGCAGGTTCTCTTCAATCAGCTGCCAGACCACGGAGAGGAATTTCCCCCAAACTGGAGCGAAGTTCTGCGAAAGATTATTTAGCTCCAAAAATACACAAATCCGCTCTGTTAGCACAGTTTGAAGATGACTTAATAAACTAGTTTTGTAGGTTTTGGGATTTTGGCACACGGCTGTTTTTTTGGGGGGGGTTTTCTGAGTCAAATCTTTGCTAACCCACCTCAGCAGTCAGAAGTGCTGCAAGAGCAAAACAGCGAGGAGGGATTTCCACTCTAATCTTGAAAATCTGTACAGAATGTTATGTCAAAATATTGGATGGCGCGTACAGAGCCCGCGGCGTTTCTTCAGCTTTTGGTTCGACGTGATGTTGATTTCTCTCGCAACGAACACCCAGACGTCTAAACGGCTTGATTTACTGATTCCATCTTTGTCTGGCTTTTTTCTCTCTTTTTTTTTTTTTTAAAGGTCGGAGGCGGGAAGTGGTCGGGCCCTCTGTTGTCTGCGGCCGGCGTTCAGCGAGACAGCATGCGGATGGTGGAGGATGGGCCCTGAGTTGGAGTCGGTCCCTGCTGCTCTGCGTCGGGCCCCTCCGTCCAGAGGAATGACGGCTCTGTGGTGCTCACTCTGGCTCTCCCTCCTGCTGCCGCTCTGCATCTCACCGGCCAGGCTGCCCACCGCTCAGCCCACAGGTAGGATGTGGGGCCCCGCCCTCTGTTATCTCTGGTAACACTGATGGAGTTGTTTGAGAAGACAAGCAGAAAAACACAAATCTACATTTTAGTTGCTTTTGCTAAGATGAGTGGTTTGTCTGAATTGCTAACATTGGAGGTCAGGGTTTCCCCCAGAAAACTTGCTAAGCCTGGTCACCAGTGGCCCACCCACCATGTTGTTGAGTTAATATTAAAAGTTGGCTGGAAACATATATGCTGTCTCATCAGTCTCACTGCGCACTCAGGGCAAACCTCTGTAAGCTGCACTTTTACAGGTTTGCATTGAGCGAGCCAAGCAAGCGCAGAGGCTTTTATTCTTGTTACTGATTACTGGCACGTAAATAATAAAAAACCTTTCAAACAAACAAGTGCTTAGCCTGGTGGGGCATGTAAAGCCTGGAGGCCTCCCAGGCTTATAATACACTGGGTAAAACATATAGTTGTTGAAGTTTTCCTCTTTTTGTCACGTCACAACCACAAATTTCAGTGCAGTTTATTTGTCTCCATGGTGAAACATGGTGGTGGCAGCAGCTTGTTGTGAGTATGAAGCCTTTTGAAAATAGTTTTCACTTTCTTCACAGCCTGTCAAAGTCCAGATGAAAAACTAATTAAGAATCTGTGACAAGTGAAATGCGCTCCATCCGTCTGAGTCAGAGCAGCTGATTGATTTAAAAAACAAAAGTAAGACCAGGCAACTTTATTTATATAGCACCTTTCAGCCAAAGACAATTCAAAGTGTTTGTGCAAGAAAGTTAAAAACAACATACAACAAGACGATAGTAATAAAAAAAAATCAAGCAGATTGAAAAAAGACAAAGTAAACATTGAAAATTTTAAATATAGTCAATGAATAGAATTACAAAATTTAAGAATAGGTAACTTCAAATAAGAAGGTTTTTAACCTTGTTTTAAATAAACTCAAGGTAGGTTCAGTCTTACAATGAGCAGAAAGTTTATCCCAGAGTGTTGGAGCATAAAACCTAAAAGCTGCTTCACCAGGTTTAGTTCTGACTCTCGCCATAGTTAGTAGGTTTGATTCTGATGATCTTAAAGGTCTGAGTGGTATATAGGGTTGAAGAAGATCAGAAATGTAGTCTGGGTTTCTATTATGAAGTGCTTTGTAAACTATTAGGGAAATTTTAAATTCTATTCTTTAAGCAACAGGCAGCCGGTGCCTGTTGCTCTGTGGTTGAACATTTCCGCACAGATGAACTGCTTTGCTGCAGTTCATTCTGTAGCATGTTTTTTTTTTTTTTTTGACGGTTTAATTTGACAAATTGGGCTAAAAATCAAGAGGTTTCCATGGCTGAAACGATTAATCAGATTAATTGTGATAAATTGGTTATTGAAATAATCTTATAACATGTTTTTTGATTGTTTAATGTGACAAAAGAGGGACACACAGAGGTGTGAATACTTTGCAGCCATTGTAAATGTTCTGTTTTTGGACACTTCACACTGAGCAGCTTCTTCATCCCCGTCACTTCTCAGCGCTCCGCTAACTTCAAATAAACAAAAATGTTTCAGAAGACATTTATTGTTTATGTAAATGTGTTCTTCTTTTTGATTCCCCCAGCGGGATTTAATTGGACTGTTTTTGGTTTGCTGAGCTCAGTGTGATTTCTCTTTTTTTTTTTTCCTCTCTGTTCTCGAGGCGCAGACATGCCCAGAGATCAATCCAAAGTAAACGTCAACTGTGTTTTCTTTAATCTCTCCATATTGCGCAAAAAAGCCCCAAACAGAGCGTTGTAATCTTTTTTTTTCTTTTTTTTTTCCTGAGGCATTAGCCAAGAGTTATTTATTCCCGCACACCCTACCCCCTCTCCCTCACTTTCTCTTCTCTTTATTTTCCTCTCTTTAAGTCAAAAGCCATTTGAAGCGATCTTTTGACACTCTTCACATGCTGCAGTTGCATTAAGAAAGATGAGGGCTTGTGTGTTTTCTGGAGAGGATCCAGATTTGTCTTTCCCACTTTGTTCATGTGTGTGTAGGAACACGTCGGGGCTATCTTCCAGATAACGCGGCTCACAGGAGGGGACGTGGATTGCATCTAATATGCCTTCATAATGTGTGTGTGTATGTGATTGTGGAGGGAAAATCCTGACAGAGCGAGCTTTAGAAATATGATGTCATCTGAGGAATTCCATCACTACAAATGAAACGTGTAAAAAAAGCTTCTTGGAGCCTCTGACCTCATGTTCAGCCCCAATGATACGACAGAGCTGCTGTGATTCTGTGCATCTGCTGGTAAATCACGTTGGGCGTGGTTTTGTTTCCGCTTTTGCTTCTTTTTTTTCTTTTTTTTATGCTGCTTCATATATTTGCAGAAACGCAGCAGAGACTCTGACAAGTAGTTTCACGTCGCTGCTGGTTCTACACATGATGTGTGACGGTTCGCTTGACCTGATGTGGATGAAAGTGTGTTTTCTGATGAAATGACGGGACTTTATCTCACCATCAGTGTCTCTATTGTTGGTTGCTTTCAATTTGGTTGAAATGAAAGACATGGCCTGCATCGGAGATGTTATCCCACAGATACTGTAAACCAGGCAGACAACTGTACACAAGCAAAGGAACATAAAGGAGCCCTTTTTACAGAAATAAGCAACTTTTACAATAAAATTTTGCCCTTCTTGTGACTCCAAATCTATTCATTAAAACATTTGCCTAACTGTGAATTTCTTCATAGAGCGTATTTTAAATATTTGAAAGAAAATGTAACTTGAGAAGCTGAGAAACGTAAAGGCAGCACACCTTAATACACCACAGGCCGCCGTTTGTAAAACAACCAATCCAGGAGCGCCGTTCCTTTTCCTCGCTACTGATTGGCTGTGCCCCCAGGAGCAGAGACAAGGAAGACTGAGGATCTTAGCTTTTGCTGAATTGTTGAATTATCACTGAGTGTAGTAATGTGTATTTAGAAAGAGGCAAACAGTTAATTGACTTAAGATTTAATGTTGTTTAAGGGCTTATTTGATTATAATTAGTTCCAACTGATTAGCTAATAACATCTGTTTAGACGTTATTTTAACATAGTTTTGCAGCCATCCTGAAGAGGTCACCGTAGGTCATCCTTAAGCGGAACCAGTTGATACAGAAATAAAGATGGCGGTGCCATACCAGAACAGAAAGTAATAGTCTAAACAAAGTCCAGTGTGGGATGTTAAGTACGCTTTGTGTTCTGTTTTAAAATATAAACACTCAACAAGTTATTTTTTCTTTTTCTATTCAGTAATCTAAGAGGTTCCTGTTTTTTTATATTTTATGAATATGTATTAAGTTTAATCATGTGGGGGAAAAAAAACACAATTTATTCTTTATTCAGTCAGTATTTAATACAGCTTACACAAAACAATATTTTTTTTTTTCAGCATTATGAAAAGTTTTGCCTGTTGGGTTATAAAAAGCCAGCCGTCCCTCGTGATACAAGAGAAAACTCAGGTTTTTGGGAAAATTGCAGCTTATCAATTAATCAAGTAAGTCAATTGATAATATCAGTCAACTTTAGATTAACTCATTAATCGATAACTAGTATAAAGGAATGCTGTGTGTGCGCTATTAAAACAGGCAGCTTAGTGTTTTAGAAGAGGTCTCAAGCAGGGCTAGGCAACATGGCTTAAAAATAAAATCACTGATTTCTTTCACACTAAGAGAGATGTCCAATTCCCTTTTCTTAGAAATTACAAAGGACAGAAAATGTCTCTCCTATGTATTGACTTGAATTTAAAGTCCAAATAAGTAGAAGCTGGAAAACACGCTTTGCAATAGATTAGAAAACTATTTCAGCAATCGATTAATCGCGATGAATCGCAATTAATCCTGATTAATCACAATTTTGTTTAATTCAATTCTTTTAGCTTTGATTCACTTTACTTTCAAACTACACTTTGTGGCTATTTTAATGATAATTGGAAGTGAGCTCCAAGTGAATCATCCAGCTGCAACCTTGCACACCTTTCTGCATGTCATGGAGAGGCTGGGATCCCCGTCCCCTGCCCAGTAGGCATGTCCGGCCTGTGGCCCGTCTCCCTGTCAGCCTTTTGTCCTCCCGCAGAGTTCCCCGAGTCCACAGATGGACCAGCAGTGGG
The DNA here is from genome assembly GCA_903066815.1 of Brachyrhaphis roseni. NCBI lineage: Eukaryota > Metazoa > Chordata > Actinopteri > Cyprinodontiformes > Poeciliidae > Brachyrhaphis > Brachyrhaphis roseni. The sequence goes on along the minus strand of CAEFZY010024799.1, from coordinate 46,384 downwards.
GGCAAAACGACTGTCATTTACTGGCAGATGGCATGACTTCCCCTCAGCCACAACAGCCCTGAGCTGGGAAGTTCCTTTAGCTTGATGCTAACAGTCTGTGACTGTGTGTGTGTGTTACAGTGTGTGTGAGGAGGTGAATGGTAGATGGAGGGGTGTGTGTGTGTGTGTGTGTGTGTGATGAATAGTAATCAGAAGGTGCTGAAATGTTGTTGAAAGCTTACAGGTTATAATAATTAACCTTAAGGTGTGAGGCTGCTAGCTATCTGCACAGCAGCTGTATTAATGCCGTCTTATGAATTTGCCCACGTTTTGTGTTGTTTCTGTCTGTGACCACTGAGTGTGGGTGATGAATGTTTTGATGAATCTCTCCCTGCTATTTCTACTTTTTTTAAAAAACTAATGGTCGCCTTTCACTTATGGAAGATTTTAAATATAAAACCTGTAATTATTTCAATGGAGGGTTTATTCCACTGAAGGTCCTGAAAGCATGTAATTTCATTTATAAAAAAAAAAAGAGAGAGAAAAAAACTTGCCCAAAGAACAGAACTACCCATTAAAAAATAATCATGAAACGAGCTTTAAAAAGGCTTCTAGAGTCATTTCCAGACCTATTCCCTGCTTTTTATGTGTGCATTAGTGAAGCGAGGCTGTTCTGTGGTCTGTCTGCGAGTGAGTGTGACGTTCAGTCCCCTTGTTTCCATTAAGTCTGTGCCGTTGTTTATTTCTCCAAAGGCTGGTGGCATTCCCAAATGTTGGAAAAGAAGGAGAAAGTAGCGTTTTGGAAAGTCGGGTGAATTGATGCTGGAGATAAATGACGAAGAGCAGAGGGTGAATGTCTGTTTGGGCCACACACACACACACATGCACACACACCTCCTGATAGTGGCTTTTTGTGGTTGTCATGTGAGATTTTGTCAGATTAAGACCACAAACCATTATGTACTCCATTTGCATTTTGTGTGTAATTGTAAAAGGAACAAAATATTGTTTCTTTATAATATTGAGTTAAAACTTCTTTCTTCTTTATGGAAGATTCTCCACTGATTCTCTTTTTTGTGACTTTTGAAAAGTCTCAAAAAAAGAGACAGAAAAACAGGGAAAATGCGAGTTAGACGTGTTTCCGTCTCCTGGACCAGGATACGCAAGACGTGATTTGGACAGACGTTGGAGCTACATATGGCTGCAGTAAACACATTACTGCACAATAACTTCTGAAAGCACATTTCTTTTGTCTAGCAATGTGACGTTACGGCCTCCATCTCCCTGCTGGAGGGCAAAAAGCTGCTCACTGACGACGACTACTGTTGGTTCTAGCTGTCAAGTTGTCAAGATAACGTGGTGAATATTAAATGTATGTGTGATATATGAAAGAAAAAGGGATGCAGTGCTTTGCTACTCATTGTCAACACTACAAACACTAGATAACAAGGTCCAATGGTATCACAGTAACATGCAACGTATCTATAGGCCTACAGTCCCTGAAGCTGTGTTAACAAATCACATACACTGGAGCATACTTTTAAAATAAATTAATAAATATTATCAACAATCAAATAAATACATTTACCTTGAAACATCTCCAAATGATGGATATTTTTACTCCCTCCCACCATCTAACTTCTCTTTTTTTCAGTACTTGTCACTGGTATTTTTTTAGTTTTAATGCTCCACCCTGGTTTGAACCTGCTAGTATTAAAGTGAAGGAAGCTGAGCTCCTGACTCAGACGGAGACGTGTGTGAGATCCGTGACGCCTCTAAACACAGACCATGTCAGCAGGGGCTGCTTGGGTCAACAAGAAATTTGTTTTCACACACCCTCACATGCACACCCCCCCACACACACAGTGATTCCCATTTTTTCTTCTTTTTCTCTGTCAAATTTCATTTTGGCTGCATACCTTATTCTCCTCTGTCCAGCACATGCACATGCACAATGTAACCGGTTGAAAGCTTCTCCTGCTCTCGCAAAGTCTTTGATGATTACAGTGTTTTCTTGAAGGTATTGCGTGCGTGCGTGTATGTGTGTGTTTGTGTAACTGTGATTGTGTGTGTGGGTCTCAGAATAGCTGACAGCTTATGCAGAAAGCAGTTTTTCTGAAGAACTTCAGTGAAGACATGATTCTGCCCTTTAGCTCACAATAAGAAAGATTTGATGTATTTTCCCATCATCTTGTTCTGAGACATACCCGAGTAAACCTGAGAAGAAACCTCAGCATTATGGCATTTACATAGACTTACAGCTGCATTATGTAGCTTTTTTTTTTTTTTGACACATTTGTTAAAGTCATCACTGTCGATGTGAAAAAAGTCAAGCTCCTCCCTGAGCTACTATAGCAATATGAATAAGTGCACCGCTCTGTTTCGTATGAGACATCGGTGGCCATGCTAACTAGATTTAGCATCCATGACAGGCTCCACTGTGGAGAGAAGCTGTAGCGTAGCAGGGCGGTGGGATGTGAGCAGTGCGTACATGAGAGTAACTAACAGCGATAAGACCCTCCTCCTGGCTCTGATTGGTTGTGTCTGACCAGATTTCTTCAGACAACAATAATAGCAGAGGAACCTTTGATTTTCATAGATTATCAGTCTGTCAATTCATATTGACAGTTTTAACAAATACATAAAATAATTTTTTTTAACTTATGTTTTAACAATAAGCATGTAATAAAAGCTACAAATCACAGCTTCAATATTCCACTCGTTTAGTTTTCACTCATGATGAGTAAATTAGGTATAGCAAGTTTGACCAGAAACCAAACCAGCAAATTTTTTTTAAGCCAGCTGACCAGCAGTGTGCAGCTGTTCAGCCCTCTTCAATGAAACAAAAATGAAAAGATGACAAGGAATATCTGTGCATTTTTTAAATTTGGGTTACAGGAACTCCTCTCTCCCTTCCAGTTTGCATGTGTCGGGTTATTTTCCAGAATATCATCACGCGTGTCGGTACGGTGGAGCACCCGACCTCACTGACCTGTAATCATCCCGCGCCATGTGTGGGATGGCGCGGGATCCCACACATGAGCCTCATGGCTCAACAAGAGCCATGAGGAACCGGGCCGTTCATCACAACCCGGTGCTTGATGGCGCTGCAAGCGGTTCCTCCTCTGCAGCAGAGACACGATGATGCACATTTCCCTGGCAACGTTATCAGGAAATCTTTTGGCAAGCGTGGGAAGCATACAGGTCAAACAAGCTTTGGAGAGAGCGCTGATTTCTGCAACAATGGCTGCTTTGTGTCGACTCTGTGATGCAAATAATCCAGTAGACACCCAAGACTTTTTTTTTTTTTTTTTAGTAAAGGAATTAAACGCTGAACACTGCTTCCGTTTAGTACAGCATCACAGAAGTTCTTACGATAGAATGTAGTTATGCAGTAAATCTTTTTTTAATGATTTTTTAATAATATTTGCACCCTTACAGTTTAGTTTTACATCCATCAGAGAAATTGAAATATGACAGAAAATTCACCTGAGCAAATACAAAATGCAGCTTTGCAGTAGTGCTAGGTGATAAATCGATTTTGAGGTATTCATGTTCAGTGAAATCTGTTGCAGCGCCACCACAGGCGAGGAGGGGAGCAGGTTTTGAAATGGTTTGGGTTTTTTTTCGCTTGGTGCAGTGTGAAAGAGAACACCAGCTGAAAATGGAACAAATGTTGCAGTTTTGGTCCCCAGTTGATCTGAGTCTACCTGACTATCAGGTGTGAAAACACCTTTAGTTTTGTAAAGTCTAAATCACCTGCTTTTAAATGTCCGCTTAGGCAAAACTTTCTGAAAAGGGAGCTGTCAGCTGCAGATCAGCGGGTCACTGTCACCCAGCAGGACTCACACCGACCCCGTCGCTGCTGTCACCAGTCTGACTATTATTATTATACCTCATTAATGCCCTTTGAAATCCTCTGTGAGAAGAATTGCATGAATTATGGATGAAAAGACAGGTCTGTGTGTCTGGCCCCTGCCATCTTCATGTTGCGGTGTGTTTCTCTCTACGTTCTCAGCACATATATGCAGGGATATTGAATAATAATCGCATTGTAAGCCCTAGATCTTCGCAGGAATCAGCTTACTCCCTCTTTTCTTTTTCTCTTTTTTTTGGAGATGTTTTGAAGTTTCCATCAGCTTTCAAGGCCCTCTCGTAGCTGCATGTACCGTGTTACATCGTAATGATGTCTCTGAGGCATATACACACTCTTCTCTGTTTCATACACACCTGTACATGCCCTCTATTCTACCCCTGGCTGCGGTTCAGGGCAGTTCTCGGCCCACAGGCTGACAGCGGTGTTGACATACGGCGGGTTTTTAATTACAAAGCTCCCCCTTAAGGCAATTGTTGAGATACTTAACAGATCAAGCAGACAACACGGGGGAACAGAAGGCCTCGTTGTGTCATATTGGACTGCTATTTGAAAATCAGCACTTTTTTTTTTTTTAGCAGCTGAAACTGGAGGTAAATGTGGCTCTTTCAGCTTTGCCTTAAAAGTTATCTGTCTTCCCGCCATCTTTTTATCTTTATTTGCATCTGTCCCTCTGTCATCTAGATTTACTGCCGTCATTTATTGAGCTGCATGTTCTTCAATAAACTGCGGAATGGATTTGCAGTTGCAAAATGCAGCCAGTATACCTTATGCATGTTCAAACCTGCTGTACACCACACGTTTCCATGTTTCCTCCTACATTCAGTAGAAAAGTGTTTCATTTTCAGATTCACAGCGTGTCACGTTGTCGTGTCAACCCTCTTACTAGTTCCCTTTGCTGTATTAATATGTGCTGTCCACTTGGGTTGCACAATTTTAGTCAATTTTGGGTAAAATCTACATTTTCCTCACACTCGTTTTTCTCGTTAACACTGTCAGTGGCAGTTGCTGTCTTCTATGAAAGGTGGGCGATATGGACTTAAAGTTTTATAAGGATATTTTGCTGTATTGTGCTAACGGTTAACAGTGACCATAAGAACTATTTTATACTTCTTTTTGAGGTAACTGTATGACTGTGACTGTGTGTCACAGCAATTATAGCCCCACAAACACAAATAGTGCTCCTGGAAAACGTTGCTATTTGTAATCCACTTCTTTAGGATACCATACACGTAAAGAAATGTGATTTGTATAAACAAAAGGCACAGAGTATTTTTGAAATATTTGTTTTTCATTGATTTTTCTTCATTGAACAAACGGTGAAGAAAATAGTAAAATTATCAATCCTGACAATACAGACAGTTTTGGGGGTTTAAAAACCATTAATTGGAATTCATGTTGACAACCAAAACTCAAAATTTGTATAACTAATTTATCACGATAAAAGATAAAATATACAATAAGTCCCACTGCATCTGGTGCAGTGGGACTCTATCCAACAGGCTCAACTCATATTTATTGGAAGAAATGTAATGGTGCTAATATTTGTGCATTGCTGTTGGCTTTGTGTGCACATTTACCAAATAATCTCAGCATTGTTTTTTACTTTAGCGCATGCAAAATTATTATGAGTGGGACTAAATACTCAATACTACAAAGTCCACCGGTGACATGGAACAAAATGGGAAAAAAAACTGTGCCCACCACTTGATAACTCTTGGCCACAGCCTGTTTAATTTGTGGCCAAGAATTGTTATAATTAAGTCATTCCCACAAAATACGAGTTATAATCGCCCATTATTAAGTCATTACAACAGATTGAACGAGTCGTTCTCATGAGTTATTAAGTAATTTCTCTCATGTCGCCAGAAGGGCTCAGTACAATGCAATGTTCTATACCTCAACTTTAAAAGGTCATTCCAAAACAAAGAGGATTTTCAGCTCTCACAAAATGCTGGTATTTGAGAACATTAAGGTTTGTCATGCAGTTACACGAGAGGTAGAATGCTGGACGAAACCAAGACCATTTATGTCAGTGTACGCATCTTGAGAACATTAAGGTTTGTCATGCAGTTACACGAGAGGTAGAATGCTGGACGAAACCAAGACCATTTATGTCAGTGTACGCATCTTGAGAACATTAAGGTTTGTCATGCAGTTACACGAGAGGTAGAATGCTGGACGAAACCAAGACCATTTATGTCAGTGTACGCATCTTTCAGCAGCAACGCGGTATGTAGCTCACTCTGCACTGGGCTGATTTACTCACCTGAAACATCATCGATCAGAACGTAAACGTCACTGGAGACAAATCCAGCTCTGTGGGGCGTTTTGCTAGTCCAAAACCGACTCACGCTGTTGTGAGGACTTCCTCTGACCAGATGGGATTCCCTAACACCTGTGCTTTTACATTGTGTTTACATTGTAAAATAAAGGAAGCCCCCTCCAAATTGGTTTAAACCATTTTTTTTTAAATTCTCAAATGTCTGCACTGTTTTATATAAAACAATGAGCATTTTTAAGTTTATTGTTTTATTCCAACTAAACCATGATTTTTGTGTGATGCCACAAACCCACTTACTGGCACTTGGCTGACTTAAATAATTGGACAACCTCAGATTTATTGCACTAATTGCCGAATTCCAGCTTACTGAAATATGCCAACCGCAGCAATTCCCCCGCAATTTTCCTCCATTCTAGGTGAACCGAACACATGAGACGAGGTTGAAGTCAACTACAAAAGTTGAATATTTTTCAACTTTGTTGTTTTGTCTGAAAAGTTTGTCTTCTTTTGGACAATGTGTGTTAATCCATAGCTCTTCTGTAAAATCACCAACTACAGTTTCTTCAAAACGACGCATACGCAGCCACTCCCAAATGGGCGGGACATGCCACTCAACACCTGAGTGAGAAGTCTCCTCTGATTGGCTGATAGGTGATGAACGCTAGCACCATGGCTGAATTATGAATATATCTCATGTAACTTTTTACATCTGAAACTGCCATGATTTCTAATTACTTATCGCAGCGAGGCAATGACGTTCATGTTCTCCCTAGCCTGGATGTGTGGCCGCTCTCTTTCATATTCATCCTCCCTCAACTCTCCTTCTTCTTCCTTCCTCTTTCCCATCCTTCTCTTTGTCTCCTCTTTCCACTCTCACACATCTGCTCCCTGTGCCTTCACCCTTCCCCTTAATACAGTCTAATTAGGTCACCTACTTCTCTCTCCATCTTTATTTCCTTTCTCTTCCCCCCAGCTCCCTTTTCTTTTTGTGGCGCTTCATCCATCTATCTTTGTTCACAGCTGAAACGATCCAGAGGCCTGTGCTCTCACCCTCGTGTGCTTCTGTTTAACGCTCCCCCACATCCAGCAACAGCTGACACATCTAATATTGAAACCAAATTCCCTCCCTCGACCTCCCCCCTCAGTATTCCCTTATGTTATTTTGCCAGGAGAGCTAAAATAATAAACCCTTGTACCGTCTGCAGAGTGTAATGGAAGCCTTCTTCACCCTGGAAAGAAGAGAGAGATGTGGAGTTGTGCTGGCTGACAGCGGCGCAGTGACAGTAGAGCTGACTGGATTTTTTATTTTTTATTTTTAAATAACCGTCATCAGATGTGTTTTTTTTCTATTCGAGAACTGTTATTTTTGAATGCGACATTTGGTAATGGGCTACATTTTTTCCTAATGTGACAGATTTCTCCTCATGCAGCGTTCTGCTTGGTGTATCGCTGAAAAACAAAATCAGAACGAGCTCAGAGGTTGTTTTTTGAATTCACAAAGCTTGCTTCAGATTGGAGAAGCACTCAGGACTCTTAAGATAAAGGCCAATGCTGGCGTTTATCTGGAAGGAGCAACTTAAACATCTGTGATAGAGCTGGTTTGGTAGTCTGGCACTCTGCTGATAAAGTGGGCTCCAACTGACAAGAACCATGAAACCAGAGAGCGCTAATGCTACGTTCACACTGCAGGTCTCAATGCTAAAAATCCAATTTTCTTTTTGTTTGCATTGTCACACATACTACTAATTAACCGATTTCTGTGTGAATGGTTTACTGTGCAGAACGTTGACGTCACACAGCAGCACGCTGTTTACAGAAGTAATGGTGGTCGCCGTCTTTCTGCTTTTACCATCCGATGTTTATTTCTTCACTAATGTTTGAACAAAATGCCGGTAATTCTTTAATGACTAAATGCATTAAATGTGTACATTGAATTGTACTTTTCAAAAAATAACCGCCTGTTCTTGAGTACATTTTCTCCTAAAGCTCAGCTGCAGAAAGAACAAACTGTTTATTGAAAACGTTTTGCTCAATGGCGCTGCAGAATGAGGAAGTAACTGAACATATTGAAGCCTGAGGTTTTCTATGTTGGGAAACTGACTCTTTGGAAAGTCTCATTATTTTCCCACAGTACTGTAGTTGGACACAGTACAACAATCCTAAACAACATCAATTTAATGTGACAGACCAACACAATGTATGCATAATTATGAAGTGAAAAGAAGATAATTATTAGGTTTTTCTTGTTTTAATGAAGATCTGAAAAGTGAGGAGTGTCGTTGTATTAGCCGGCCCAGAACTAATATTATGTGGAATCATTTGTTGATGCAGTTACAGCATCTGTATGTTTACTGGCCAAAACTGTTGCCTGTTCCTCTTAGTATAATAACTCAGGTGTAGTGAGGCTGGATGAAGGATATTTCTAGCTCTGCCACATAATCCAAATTGGATTTAGGTCTGGAAACATTCGAGAGACCTTCCATTTTATTATTTGTTTGTATTTATTTTTAAACAAAGACAAATAAGAGTTCATGTTTTGAACTTTAATAAGCATATTATATTAGCGGTTAGTGTGTACCCCGTTGTAAATGTAGATTATTAGCAAAGGCTTGGATATATTTGGACGTACTTCCCTCTGCACACGTCCATACGTACTGGAGGTGGACTCAAAGTGGACACGTCGGCACAAGGGTAAATTGTTACATCTGTGCACTCTGTGTCACACAAACTGCTAGGTGGGAAACTGTGTTAACATCAGAATATTTTGTATGCAACACTGAACTGATAAGCTTGAGAGTCGGTCCAACCAGTGGCAACTGTTAAACCTGACTGGCACCTGTGCTTCACTGAAAGGTGTTCGGTGGCTGACCTGCTGGAGAAGAAATGGGGCTAGACACCCAACTAGCTTGTCAAACTTACTAATATCTATTTGGACTGTGGGAAAAGAAGGAATTTGTCACAAGAAATGTAGGCAATCAGTGTGCTCAACTATGTCTGCGGACAGTGAAAGCGGAGTCTGCGTGGCTCAGAGACTAGGCACATTACGCCCAAGTATGTGGGAGTCTTAAGAGTTCCAAAGACTGCCAACATTTCCAAATATGACAATACTTCTAAATGGAAGAAACAACAAATTTCATTTTAGTTGTTTAGCCTTCCTACTGTCATTTTCATTTTTTCTCAGTCTGAATACAAACATCAACATCTCATAGAAAATTGTTTCTACACCTTACACATTTCTTCACTCGGTAAACATCTGCCAACAACACTATTGTTTTGATCATGACATGGTAGCCTTTACTTATTGTTGCCTGATTGATGAAAGGATGAGATTTCTGAGTTTCCAACAAGATGTTTGCCAATGACTTGGTTTCTTTTGCTCCATTTGATTTTGTTGTCTCTTTTGGTCAGTAACTTGGAGGATATTAAGGCCTTTAGAGACTTCTGTCAAAGACATACAGTATCATGCACAAACATGCTTTCAAAACAAGCTAAAAGAAAAAAAATGTTACATTTGTTCTATCATTAAAGTGTGCTTCATATTTATTTTACAGTTTATGAATATGTAACCTAAATATGGAGAAGTTGTGAATTTCTAACAGTAACCATATTGTTCCCCAACAGAGATGAAACACTGGGCTTCATATAAATGAGAACTTCCAGCAGTATTTTTAGATGCTTTTAGCTTTTACTCAGATTGATAAAAAAGCAGGTGACGGGTCAATAAAATCTGTTGTTCCTGACAGATTAATTAACTAAAGGCTGCTGAGGCTTGACTTCGGTCTTGTTGCCAAGATCTCTGAAAGACAGAGTCATTGTTAGAGTGTAGACAATGCCAACTCCACTCTAGCTTTCAGATTTTAGTTGTGTGTGAGTGTGTGTTCTAAGTACAAGCTCTTCTGGCCACTGATCACACTTCATAAACCCGTGATCTCTTTCACCTTCCACACAGACACACACACCGCTATCTCTGGCGTTATCTATGGGTACTTTAGAAGGTCTCTGTGCATTTGTGAGGGGGTGGGGGTCACACTTGGCACCCTGGGAGGTCAGGGCAGGGTTGTAGTTGAGGTCACCAGAGGTCAGAGTTGAACATTTCAATCAGCCGTCTCCTCATACTGTGTCAGTGTGTTTGAACATGGTTTCCATCAGATGCTTTTCGTCTCTGGAGTTCCAGATAAGAGGCCTTTGAATTGTGCTTTGAACTTCGAGACATTAATTTCTTTCTTAACAGTTCAAATCACCCAGAGCGCAAATTCTATGCCGGAACCTTTTTAGAGCTCACTTTTATGACCGTTGGACAGTTTTCCAAAAGTTGTCACATAGATTCGGTCAAGGTTGCGAGTCGTTACCAGGGTTTTTTTTCCCTCCATTGTCTGAAGCTGTAAGTCATTCGACTCTGCCATTGACGTTCCCAGGTCGTCTTGACTTTTGTTTGTGACACTTGTGCAAATCACTGCCGGCATGCTGTAAAACCAGCTCCCAGATCGCTCCCAGAACATGAAGCGATCCCGTTGCCTAAAAGAGAGGCTCCGCAGTCGTGTCTAGTAAAAGCCACCTTGTACTCAGACTGGTTCCTCTGTGTTGTTGTGTGATTATGTTGTTCGGCAGTCCCCGCCCCACACTCTCTCCACCGACATCTTGGCTTTTATGGGGGGTGGGCTTCTTCTTCCACTTTGTCTGCTGAATTGAAACTAGGCCAGTTCGTCTTCGGAATGACAATTACCATGGGCCAGACCCTCGCCCCGTTCCGAGGCGGGTGGGGAGAGACGATGGGCGATGACGAGGGTCTGAAAGGAGCGAAGATGGTTGGTTTCTGCCAAGAAACTCTGGACGTACAGTCGCTTCCGATGCTCGTTAGTGCAGCTGAGCAGAAGTCCAGGCCTGAGCAGGAGTGGAGGGAGGACTGAGGGAGGGGGTTGATGCTGGCACAGGCCAGGGCGGGATGTTTAGAGGCAATGTCTATCTTTAACTTGATTTTTGGGGGTTCTTTTGATGAAGCGCCACAGCTTGGTGGAGAGACCCTCCCCCCTCTCCTCCTTCCATCACCCTTCTTCTCTCCTCCTTGATCTCCATCCCTCGTCTCTCCCCCAATAGCCCCTTTCGTCTTGGCAGTCTTCTCTAGGTCGGTGTGAGGTTGTCAGGCTGGCCCAGATTAAAGGCATTGTCCAAAGGTATTTACATCCGGCCAAACCATATTAAACAGAGATTAGGGGTTTTCACTGCACATTCGAGAAAGGAGAAGAGAATAGTGGAAGGAGTGAAAGAATTGGGAAACTTTCCAGAGACGAGCAAGATTTACAATTTGAGTAGTTTTTGAAACGGAGGAAGAAAAATGTGGTCTTTATTGACGGCGGGGAGGAGATTGATGTTGTTGGTGGGTGGTGTGGGTGGCGGTGAGGGGTGGCTCTACAGATCCTGTTTGAAGGTCATGTGATACTGGCTAGTCAGATTGCTGAACTTGCCAAACGGTTGGCAGCCGGTGCCGCTTTTCAGCAGAGGAAGTAGAGGCTAAAGAATCTGTTGGCGGGAGCAGCGAGCAGACGAGCCGCTGCTGCTGAGGACGTCCCAGTCCGTCTACGAGGCAGACGCACCTTGGAAGATATTTGTAGTGAATTATGGTATATTTTAGACATATAAAACAAAAATAAGATGCACACAAAGACTGGCAAATGTATTCACACTGCTTGAGCAGATTTAGATTTTCTCATTTTGGAGTTTTCTGCTTTGACATAAAGAAGTGCATCGTCAACTCAAGTCAAATTAAGTCTATTTGTTTAGCACCTCTCGGCATCACGACAGTTCAATGTGTTTTACATTATGAAAATATAATACAGTAACCGATTGTGAAACCTCAAACATTATATTATTGTCAAATGCCAACATCAAAATCATCAAGCAAATATAAACCACATATATTGATTATATATATATTATATTTTAGGTTTTGTTAATCAAAGCAACTCTAAACAGGTGGGTTTCTAAAGGAACTTGTTGTCTCGGATGTTTTGCAGTCTTCTGGAAGTTAGTTTCAATGATAAATCTGAAATTTTATCTTAAAAATGAAAATCTGATCAATGGAAAACTGGAAGTACGACACAAAGTCAGTTTTCATCAAGCTTTTGTAATCAGTAGAACTGCATCTTCGAGAGACTTTTACTGAAGAGATGACTTCACTTTAGAAAAATCAGCTTCTATTTAATGTGTCAAACTTGGCTAGATATTGCCAGTATTTTGACACAAATTTGGTTCTCATAACTGAAAATAAACTTATTCAGTCGAGACCAAAAGAAATTGAAAACTAGATGCTTTTCTTTTAATACAGCAAACGTTCAAAACCACTTTTATGTTTTGGATCTACGATCCAGCTTACCTACAAACGACACAAACAAAAAAAATCTGATTACTGTATTTGCTTGATTTTATTATTATTATCATTAATATTATTTTCTTGGCCTGTGGGGACTTTTGACTCAACACTTTTGTCCCATAGCATAACAAATACGTTTGGACACCCTTGGCGTAGAGCCTATAGAGTCAGAGACCCCTGATCTAGGAGTTAACAGTTTTGCCCATTCTTATCAGCAAAAAAACTAAACAAAACCTCAAGCCATTATCAGATTGAGTTTATCACTTATTTGAAGATCAAGTCTCACCTCTTGCCACAGATCCTTAATTGCATTCAGATCTGGACTTTGATCAGGAGATTCAAACGCATAATTATGCTTTGATTGAAGTCATTTCATCCATCTAGGTTATATGAAACGTAATGTGAAGGAATTATGACAGCCCTATTGGGAACCTCTCTATACCAAACAGCTCTAGCTGATCAGCTGTAGTTCGGATATTTGCAGAACATCCCATGTCTGGTCCGTATGAGGTGAAATATTTGAAGCTCGGCAAGGATTAATGAATCAATACATGCAAATCACATTCATCTGCACCGAGCATATCATCCCCAGTGCCAGCGCCGCATGCACCCGGAGCCACAAGTGATGGCTGAGATACAGGGAATCCAGCCTTTTACAGTAGTGGAAGCAATCTAATTACCTGCAACCGGCCATTTGTTGCTGAATTGTCTGCCGCTGCTTTGGGAGCAGCCTGCTTCGCACATGTGGGAAACACAGCCTTGTCATATGATTAGTTAAATGTAGTGAGGAAGAGGAAAGGAAAAAAAAGGGGGGGGATAGCCTGATAAAGATAAATGTCTCTCCGGAGCATCTGGAATCCATCACTTTCAAAGCAGCTTAATCTCTGATATGGCTTTAAATAAGGCACATGCTCCTGCTTTTCTCCCGGGCTCAATCAAAGTACCTGTTAGGAAAGGAGAGGAAGAAGCACATCAGTACCCCTCATACACACGTCTAAATCTAAAACAATTACAAAGATAGTTTTTAACTTAATGCAGATGTCATTAATAAACATCAAAGCTAGCAAAATGATTTAAAGTGCCATGATCTGTCAAGGTAAAACCTCAAACTTCAATGTATTCTATTGGGATTCTATTTGATAGATCAACAGAAAATGAAAATTAGGCATAATTTTCAATACTTGTTACAAATAAAAATCTGAAAAGTATACTTTGCATTTGTACCGACTCCCCCGCCAACCTTAATCAATAGTTTATAGAACTACCTCACGAGACATTGTTACATTACAAGGGTCTCCACCAGCTCCACCCATCTTCCCATCATGATGCTGCATCAGCGTTCTTCAAAAACAATAATTAGTGCTTATTGATGTCTTTTAACAACAGCTTTCTTCTTACAACTTTTCCATAAGGAACAGATTTGTAGGCAGAATGAGTTGGCATGGGCCTCTAGGCTACGTTTGTGTTGAAAGCTCTGCCTGCGTGGTGAATGTGTTGGTAGCTGCTGTGGAAGCATGTGCAGAGCACTGTACATCTTACAATGTTTATATAGTGAATTTGAGTTTTTGAAGTGGAAATGATCCCCCAGTGGGCTACGAGGAGCGTCTTTGTCAACCGCTGCTGTATGTGGACGTCGCTTGTGCGTTAGATTTACGGACATACCAGAAACACAATACCAAAGTTCCAGCTTGAGCTTTAAAAAAGAAATTAAAAAAGTGGTCAATTGGGTTAAAATTTTGAACATGTTTAAATCTGTCATTAATTAAAATTAATATGATAAAGTCTTGGCTCAATTAAATATGCTAACAACCATAAGTTGTTAACTTGACCTGACATGACGGAGTCTATGCTTCCTCCTGTTCCTCTAGAAATTTTTTTTACACAATCCTTCAGTGCGTGTGTAAGAGGGTGTGTATGCATAAGAGGGATAAGTTTGGAAAGACTTCCCACATAAAGAGGGCTATTTATCCCTAGGGCCGTGGCCTGCCCACTGGCCCCTGGAGAAGTTTGTAGAGGATAAATAAACCTCTTCAGACACACAGAAAAGACGGAGGCTCTGAGCAGCACTTTAACAGACAAACGCACCCCAGTATCTCAGAGACAGACGTACTATTCTGAAGGGCTGTTTGTTATGATATTGCTCTGAAAGGGCCAGAGGGGCCAGAAGGGCATGGGCCCCCTTGATTTATGGAGTGACTGTCCGGCCAGGGCTGTGGAGCCGCGCATACAAAACACAGAAGTACCTCGTTTACAATCGTATGTACACACACATATCTGAACCTACGTCCACGACAGCACACACACACACACACACACCCCGACACACACTGAAAAGTCAGATCTCACACATTGCTTCCAGCTGGCGTTGGGTTCCGGCGATAGTGCCGCAGCCGCTCTGCTCAAACAGCTTACACATGCTGCGCCGGACGGCAGAGCAGCGGGAATGTGGAGATGTCGATATGAAGCTGGACGTCACCACAAAGGCAGAACAGGAAGTTTCGCTTACACTTTGTTCACCTTTGTTTCTCTATCAGACATCTTTGGCGTCGGCCATTTACAGTCTGAACACTGCTAATGGGCTGAAGCTGCGTTTTCAGCACAGGCATAAGTAGCAGATCCCGTGTTTTGTCAGGAGAACTTTGGGATCAGAGAGACTTAAAAAGGGATTTTTTTTTTTTTTTTGAAGTAAGGTTTCTAAAGTTTTTAATAGACAATTTCATCATTTTCTGGTGAGTTTATAGAAAATTAAAGAGAAAAGAATGAACCAGCAACCTAATCATGTAAGACAGAAGATTAATCGACCCGATATTAATATTTGTATCAGTCCTGATATTGGAAAAAATTTTTTAGATTAGGTATTGTGACAATGTGCATGATCCGTCAGGGCAGATCTATTCAGTGTAATTCTATTCTTTGTGCTCTGAACGTCGTGCTTTATTATATTATTTTACATTATATTGAGAATTCCTAATTGCATTTTCTGAACCATTTTAAAGAAGGTTTGTTGCAGTTTATTTTTGTCAGGTTCAGTTTCTTTTGTTTAATTACCATTGGCTGTTCTACTATTAATTACACTGATTGAACAAATTAAAGTTCCTTTTCCAAGTTTGACCAAGCTAGTGAAGCTGTTGTGTTTCAGTGAGCTGTACTGGTTCAGAGTTAGCAAATAAATGTGTAATGAAGTACATACTGTATATGTCCTAAACCTCAGATATGTTTTGGTATCAGAAGTGAAGACAGTAAATGGGTTCATCCCTGAAAAAGACCTTACTTCAGAAAATCTGAGCCATCAATTTTAGATATACAGTTTGATTTTAAACTTTAAAGTGTATTGTATTGCATTTAGCCACACAAGAGTGTCCGATTCTAATGTATTCTCTTCCATGAATTCCCACCTTGGATCTCTTCAGTACAAACACAGACGGGCACAGCTGGCCACACAGCTGCAGTTACTTATTTATTTTCTCATTCCTATAGGGACTGAAAGTGCCCGGATGCTAATTAGGAATTCCTTTATGCATATTTGGCCCGGACAGAGCAGCGCATTTTATTGTTTCTCAAAGAGCAGTGGCTTGGTTTCAACCCTGCAGCCTCACGCTACCGGATTTTCACCTTGAGGCCGTCTGGACCAACGCTCTGCGACTTGTAGATCTGCCACGGAGGGGTCGAGCGTTCGCAAAATGTGTGGGCCCGTCGAAACCAAAGACACGTTTAATGCACAGCAGCTTTAAAAATCTGCATTTCAAAATCTGGATGACGGACATTTCAGCCAAGATGCGTTTCTGTGCGACTCTTGAGAAGTTGGGATTCTTTAGATCGTGTTGGGTGTAGCTTTGTTTTGCTGCATTTGTTCAGCTTCTGGCAGCGTGTAAACATCAAAGTTGTGAATGAATATTCTTCTTATATGTTTTCCCCAAGATCAAAGCAAAAGATGCACAAATGCATTTCGGCGTCCCGCCTCGCTGCTAACAAATGTTAATTGGATATATTTTGCTGCTAAAGCTGTCACGATTGGAAAGTCTTTTCCAGGAGAATGCGTTTTATAAAGAAAATACAAGGAATGCTGGTGTCTACTCAGAGGGGTTTCACTCTGGTAAGTCCACTACCTGCGCTGACTCTCTGGAGAATTTTATATCTACCTCACAGAGCCCACTTCTCCACATTTAAGACTTGAAAATACTCTGCAGCCCTTTTTTCTCAGGTTTCTTTCTCAGACGTACACAAAGGTAGAGAGTCATTCATGCTGGGCTTGAATTTATGTGCTGTGCGCTGTTGCCTCACTGGTTTTTCTCCTCCTGAATGGAGCTTTTTGTTTTAACAAAAAGACGTGTTGTAAATCTGCTTGTCGAAGCCGGAGGCCACTGAACAGCCCCATTGGTTTATTATTGACCCAGCATCTCTAGCATGGCTAAAGAGAAAGAAGTCTTTTTAATCCTTCAAACGCTTTGAAGAAACATTTTGAGATTGGGTAAATATTAAGAGAGTTAATTCCTCTATGACTTATTGTGTACAACGCCAAAGTATTCACGCCTCTTGAACTTTTTCACATTTTGTCTGTTTCTAAGCAACCTCCTACTTGGGATTTATTGGGACTTTACATGATAGTCCATTTCAAAGGGACCTGTAATTCTAAAGATTATAAAGTGGAAGGGAATGAAACTTTTCATAAAAGTATTGTGTACTTATGTACTCTCCTCCACCATTTCCTTCATTGCTGAACAGCATTCCAGTCCAGTGTAACCTCGCCTGTTTGCGGTTCATTATTCACACACTTGCAGATTTTTCTGTAGAATGTAGCTCCAAGTTATTAGTGAAAAATTCACAATTACAGATATTTTTTCTGATCCATGAGTGGCATTCATTTTCCTGTACCCCCAAGAGTAGAAATAAAGAAGACTATAGGTGTTCAACTGAGTGTATTAATGCATATTAAGTAGAGCCAGGACTTTACCATGCTAATTTTGTTAATGCAATTAATTGCTTTTTGGGAGTTTTCTTACATGTAAAAGTCCAGAGCCGGAACCTCTGTATTGTGTTTCTGGTACGGCCGTAAATCTCTAACACCCACAAATGATCACGATGCTTCTGCTTCTCTTGACCCAGTGGAGATTATTTTTAGCTTCAAAAAAAACAATCTGATTGGAAACTGGAGAAGACTGTTATGTTCAAGTTGTGCTAAAAGGAGTTAGCTTATCAGCGAAGTTATTCTAGACTGAAATAGCATCAATGTAGCAGCAGCACAGACATCATCATCCACAGTCCACATCTCTAAAGTAGCTCCACGAATGATCAGGAGTTCCTGAAACACTGGAAAACAGAATGAGTAAACTTTACTTTCTGATGGTTGAGTTGCCTAAATAACAGATTAAAAAAAATAAATGTCTTTTTGAGCCTACATGTCTATTTTATTCAATAATCTAGGAGACATATATGGTTCTTAATATGAAAATGTTGCTTATTTTGTCTCCAAATTGCAAGTAATTAATTAGAGGCCCAGTAACTAATATGATAAAACATTTTAATCATGTCTCGCCACTATTATGAAGGTAAATTTGGTGTTTGAACTATTAACATAAAGAGTTATAGGAGTTTGTTGAAGGAGTTTGTAGTTTAGCTATTCATGCTGTACTTTTCAGATTTATATTTGTAAAAAAATAACCAAAAAAATTTTACATTTGTTTTCTTCCACTTTGCAACTGTGCAATACTTTATGCTTGGCTAACACTTGCTGTCTTTTGGAAGTGGCTGCTCAAGGATGTTTTTGTCCTTTCTGCCATTTTTGGGAGTGAGTGTCTTTGCCAACATAAATCACACACTTAACACATTCAGTACTGGTAGGGGGTGATGAGGCTTTGGGGATTGAGGGGGCTTGATGGGTTCTGTGTTTTGTGTGCAAACAGGTGCATGTTGAGTAATTTGTTACAGAAGCTGTCAAAGACATGTGGAAGTATGCATGCATTAGCTGCCTTACAAGTGGCCTTTGTGTACGACAGAACATTCAGCTCAATTGTTGCCATCAGGCCACGTTGATTATTTATGGTCGCCGTATTGTGTATTTGAAATATGAATAAGAGGACACACCTCTGATGAATGAACAAAGCGCCTCAGTGTCGCTTCCAAGCGGCTCTTTTTCCTCCATTCTCCGCTCCGGTCGGCATCCTCAGCGAAGTCGGTAAACATGTTGGTTTTTCCAAGCAGGAATAAATGAGGCTTTCCTCACAGTTCACATCTGTCTGTGCTCTCTGCCTGATGGCCTGACAGCAGCTTTTCCTGTTTGTAGCCAAACACCGTGACTACATTTCTTTCTTAAACAGGGTTTGGAAAAAAGGAAAGTGAGGGATTTACGTAAATTAGTAAAAAAAAAAAAAAAAACAGGAATGTGGGAGTCGGGATAGTTCCGTTCTTCATACCGATGCGAATAATTTAGGAGTGAACATTTAGCAATGTCTGAAACTTATGCTAAATAGATGCGTGTGGTTTACGTTTGTATTGTGTTTGTGTCTGTTGAACTCACCTGGAGATGTGCGGGCTGTCAGACTGCTGTGGATGATTTCAGGGTTTTCTAAAGCTGCGACTTTCCAGTCCAGACTCCGGCATATTTCTGTTTGAGAACCGTGGAACAGAAGACATAGGCACAGTACTCACCATATTTCTTTTAGGCTTTTCTATAAGGTCACATCCACAAACACAGAGCGTGAAACATCATTGTATGGGGTGAAATACACTTTGTCAGAGGGAAACCCCAGATTTATTAGATCAACAGAAGAATTTGCCAGGCCTGTAATGCAGTTCTACTAGCTATGCTCCAGAAAATAGACTATGATTGTTAACAAGTGGAAAACCCAACTGAGGCTGCATTGGTGAAGCAAACTGTGGGTGTGGCTGACATAATCACACATGGAAGTTCAGCAAGAGGTCACAGGATTTGAGTTAATCAGGTATTTTGCATTTGAATATGCCTTCTGTCTGAAAGCCATATTTAAGATTCAACACCAAAAAATGTTTTCACCTTTTACAAAAATCAATCAAGTTTATTTGTGTAGCACATTTCAGCAACATGGCAGGTCAAGCTGCTTTACATTATGAAAACATAAATATATATATATATATATATTTCAGATAGTCGACACTTGTGAAAACCAATAACAGACATTACATTTTGTCAAATGTCATTTTTAAAATCATCAATACACATCAAATATGTTGGTCAGTGTTCTGGTCAGAAGCAAATCTGAACAGGTTTTTCGCCTCAAACAGTGTTTCGGGCATTTTGCCGTTTTCTAGAAGTTTGTTCCAGATTTGCGGTGCATAGAAGCTCAAAAATTTTATTAAAAAATTTAATTAAATGCTGCTGCTAAAGTATAATTAATATTATTGTAACTAAGGGAAACTGACAGTGGTATTTCATTGCATGGACGTTAAATTAGGAAATACTAGCTATTTTTCCATGCAATCGTCAAGCAAATTTAAAGCAGACTTTTGAAATATTGCAAGAAAGAAAAAAAAAAATCACAATTCAAATTAGGCATGCTTTTATCTACTGGTTTAGAGTGAATCAACTGGGCTACGCAAAGCATAATGTCATGATGTTGATGTTACTGAACAGGAAGTAAAGTTTGGAAACTAGCATAGACCACACTAGTACCTTTCCGCACTGAAAGGTTTGACATTTTCAGAGTTTTGTGCCTCTGATAAGGCATAGACCCACCAGTATATGGGAAGTTCACTACATCAGAACTTATTCGCCAAATGTGTTTCCACCTCCCCCTTTAGCTCATTAAGTCTTTTTCAGAAAAGCTGAAAACTTAAGGAAGTTATTTCAAATTTTGCTGTTTCCATCAACCGTTTCTAAATGCACACAAGAAACTTTCATGTATGAAAGGAAATACCAGCATGACTTATTAAAACTTTAGTACACCTTGACAACGATAAACAGCCCATGCTAGTTGGTATATTCCATAATGTTTTTAATCCAGATTAGCTGACTTTGTAATTTAAAGCGCTCTTCTTTGTTCATGTCTGTTTGCAGACTCTGTGTCCAGTGAAACTGCTTTCCTGGAGGACTTTATCTTGGGCATGGGCGACACCCTGGAGATGTCGTGCAACCGGGAGGACTCCTCAGAACCCATCGTCTGGTTCAAAGACGGCATCGGACTCTCGTCCGGCAACCGGACGAGAGTCAGCCAACGGATGTTACGCATCATCAACGTGTCGTATGAAGACTCAGGCATCTACACGTGCCGACTCGCCCATACCAACACCCTGCTCAACAACTACACCATCAGGGTGACAGGTGAGATATAGGAGAATGTTCTGAAAACTCACATCTATTCTGCTTTTCCGTTTGTCCAGCAAAATGTAGTAACTTCCTACCTAACATTCAGTAATGCTCCATGCTAGCAGCCGAGGTTTAGAACTCTACGGAGATACACTAGAGCATGTTCTGTGTACACACCTCGCACAGACTCTCAGCCACACAGTCAAAGGTGAATTTCATTATCATGGCTCTGTGGTGAAAGCAGAGCGCTAATAAGAGCGCAAGACCAAGAGGAAGTGAGGGTGGGGCCGTGGGCGGTGGCGGTGGGGGTCAGGAGACTAGTGAGCAGCAGCTTAAAAGTCAGGAGGCGTTTCACCGTAAAACCCGGGACACCAGCTGAGTCTGTTATTGACAACTAATTAGAAAGCAATTAGCTTGAAACATTTCAGCATTGAAAACAGATGGGGTGGCAATAAATGCGTGAGTTTCCTCTCTCTCATTTCGCCCTCCTACCTCCTCACAAGCACACACTCACACACACACACCCCTGTTTGCGCTGCTATCTTTGTGGGGACTTTCCATTGACCTCCATTCATTTCTACAGCCTAAACCTTACCCTTGCCCTAACCATTACATGCCTAATCCTAACCCCAACCAAAACTCAATTCACACCTTAGTCCTAAATCTGACCCCTGACCCAAAAACAGCGTTTCCCCTTGTGGGGACCAGGCTTCGGTCCCCACAAGTAGCAGTTGGTCCCCACAACGTAGTATATGTCAGGAAAATGGTCCCCACAAGGTATTAGAAACAAACGCACACACACACCCCCACGCAAGTGTGTTTGGTTACAAGCTGGAGAGGGTGCAATCAATTCCTGCGCTAATCGGAGGTGGATAACTTCTCCTTTATGTCCAAAGTATCTGTTCCAGACTCTGAATATGCACCACTGTCCTCCTCACTGATGTCTGAGCTAGAGTGTTTGGCATAATATTTTTTTTCCTTAACTTAATTTCTCAAGTAAAATAAAATAAGCACATTTGCTTCCAGCTCCGCTCAGCATGCTTCAGGGATTAAGATCATAGTTGATGCAATTTCATTGCAGGCTTTAATGAAGTGAATAATTTTAACTCTCCTGTGCCTGCACAAATCACCTTAGAAGTTTGACATTGAACAGCATGAGGCGACAATATCCTGTTTTCCCCTGCAGTGCAGGTGGTTCTCCTCCCTCTACTTTAAACACTGCGCCTTTGGTTTATCTGAAAACACACATTGTACTATTGTGTTCGTACTCAAATATTTGAGTTAGGTGCAGATAGCTAAGAGCTAGGAGTGCACTGCTACCTTCTACCTATGAGAAAAGATAATAAACAGTGTCGGATTCATGGAAATAAGATCAGATGTTAGCAGACTTTTTGAGAAAACTGAGCACATTCACACCAGCCCTGTTTAAATCCACTTCAATCAAACTCTAGTTCTTTTGTCCAGGAAGTCCGGTTTGTTTGTGAAGGTGTGAATGTTCAATCAAACTCTGAAGTGGACCAAAAAAGTGAACTCTGGTACATCTAAAAACCTAATTCTCACTTTGATTCAAATGAACTCTGTTGCGGTTCCACGGTAGATGGCTCCAAGAGTAGGAAACAGACTACAGCCCAGGGCATTCTGGGTAAATACGAGCAAAACAAAAGTTTGCTAGCGGGAAACTTTTACATTATTTTCAATACAGGTAAGGAAATTAGTAAAGGCAGAATACCCATCCAAAAATCTCTACATATCAGTGATTGTAGTGATAGTTAGTTTTCTGTTACTGTCCATGTTTTCCCCAGACGGTAACTAGCTGATTAGCACTGACACTGACTAGCAGTTTTGTTCGGCAAGAGGTCTACCAAACGTCTGTCACTACAGCACTCCCTTAATTCCCTTAATATTCCCAATGCTTGCTACGTCTGTCAAGCGCACACACATCCCACAGATTATTCGCCATATTCGCCATGTTTGCTTTTCTAAACCTTTTCATGTCTGCTCACATACATTATGCCATTTGGAATATGATTAACTTGTTTTCAGCTATAATCCCCATCTTTTTGCTGCTACTTCTCGGTGAGTATTTTTAGGACGCCTTCTGTCTGCTGAGTCGTACCGCAGCAGTGCGGAGTCGTTGGGCTCAGGTGTCAAATAATAGAAACAAAAACCTGCTAGTCAGGAGTTTGAGGAGCAGTTTTAGCTCACCGGGACCGTCGATGTAACAGCTGGCTCTCATTAACCAGATCTGAGGATCTGAACTGGAAAAATCCAAGGTCACATGGAAAATAGTAACCACACTGTTGGCAAAAAAAAAAGGCACAGCAAATCTAAACAGAATCTATGGCGGCAAAATAATTAGTCTTACAGGGAGAGTTTGTAGCAGAAAGTGTATGTTGCAACCATGGCTAGAGAAGTGTGTGTGTGTGTGTGTGGATCCACTCGTAGGAGCGTGGGACTGCAGCATTAACGACCCCCGGATTCCTATCGTCTACGGAAATGTTTAGGTTGTAATATCAGCAGAACTGTAGCCTCATTCAGGACTTTCTCAATGAGCAGCCAGCTGCAGCGTGCATTCATGCATCTCTGGATCGGGATTTAGGAACATTTGCACCATCGTAAGTGTTTATGGCCACACACCATTTAATCTCCAATTCACACACATTTCTGGGGCTGCACACGTTGTAGACGTGATCGGTGAATTGTTTGTGTGTTTAGGTAACGGTCCAAAGCACGTAGGAATTGTTGAGTCAAAAGTTTATGTAATCTGTCATAAAATCATTCTGAAGCTCCCGTGTTTCTGATTTTTCAGATTCTCTGTCATCTGGTGATGATGAAGACTATGATGAAGATCCAGAAGATGCAGGTAATAGAAATGGTGAATCCTTTTCTACTCTTCTGTTTAATACATTTGTAGCAATAGCTGGTGTAGAGTAGATGTTTTTTTATGGTCACAAATGTCAAACATTTTGGGTTTGAGAAGACTTTTTGTTCTCTTTGACGTGAAATAACCGTTTAAAAAGTTTTGTTAATTCGGGTTCACAATTGTGAATGTATTTCTAATCCATGCAGAATCTAAATAATGGTGACAAACTAAGAATGTTCCATTATTTGAAGTAGCTGTTCGTATTATCAGAGGTGCAGGAAAAATAATGTTTCTCTAAAAAACATTCCTGGGATCCATTTAGTGCTGGGAATTCTGAATCGACTCCAAATGCTCAAAATTAGTTTTTAAAATACATTCAAGTTGTACATTTTTACCACTCCCAAGATTTCATAAAAAGTTGTGTGTCATTCCAACTTGTTGAATCCGTAGCTCTTCTGTGAAATCACTGACTACCATTTAAAAAAAAAACGTGCCTAGTTAGCCGCTCCCAAGTATAAGAGGCTTGTCGCTCCATCGCCTGAATGACACACTGACATCTCCTCTGATTGGCTGATGGATGATGAATGCTACCACCATGGCTGAATTATGAATTATATCTCATGAAACTGTTTACATCAGTCGCTACCATAATTTGTAATGATTTATTTGAATAAGCTTATTCACGTGATTTGAATTTCGTCTCTTTTTTTAATGGAGACACCGCAATTGCAAAATTGTGGTGTTGTTTCTTACATTAGCTGAATAGACACAAAGATTTGCATTCATTTCTTATGGAAATGCAGCTGGTAAGACTTACATCTTTACTTATTATTTGTTTATTTCATTATATTTCAGGACCTAATTACCTAATTAGTTTCTTTTGTGCGGGAGCAAGGTCGTGTTTAGTGAAAGTTTTTTTCTGGTCCATGACTTGTCTGCTAGTTGAGTTTTATCATTATGTGGCTTTAATAACCTCTAACTATCTTGCTGGGTTCATATAAACCTTTAGCCCACAGCACTTAGCTAAATACCACCGGCGCACAGATCAAAAAGCTCCGAGGTTTTCCAGCAGGTAACAGCCCTCTAAGTGCTCTGCCGGGACGAGAGCTGATTTGGCATTCAGGAGCGCGCCGGATTCAGGTGTAGGGTAACAAAGAACAATGAAGGACGGCTTCTGCCGACTTCGCAGACTTCACACGCTCCGTTCTGTCAGCCAGCACTGCTGCAGAGAGACTGAGAGCGTCTCCTCCGCTCTGACAGCCCTCGACCAGCCAGACGACACACTGCGCTGCCTTTATCATACCATATGGAGGGAGACAGCGGGAAGGTGAGGCGCAGACAGGTGTAGGGGACCTAGAAGAGAGAATTGACATCATGGAAATACTGTGAAGGATCAGAGGCAGACAGAGAGAAATAAAGAGAGACAGGAAGTAGGAAGGAGAGAGATGGTAGGCAAAGTAAGACATGAGTGGATTGGTGCATTGTATAGGTCAAAATGGGAATATTTTATCTGACTTTTTCATACTGAATAAGAACTGGAAAACAACCCACTGCTTGAAAAATGAATGAGATCGGTGCCAGAAGCAAAAACATGGAACTGTTCTGAGCAAAGGGCAAATAGCGATCTGAAATCAGAGGCTGTTCAGACCTCCTGACGACACCGTCACACACAAGTCAAACTAAAACAGCAAGACAGTGACATTAAGAAAAGCCTCTGTGCCTCGTGGTCATCATTAATATTTCATACAGCCTATCGTCTTTTAATTATAATCATTATATGAGGACAGACAGATATTGATGGAGCAAGGGTAGCTTCTGTTAGAAAAAGTCTTAACGTTTCATTGTTTCTGGAAAGATGGTGCATTGCCACGTTGAACTATACATGCTATAATTCTACATGATATGTATAGTGTATTTTGGCTATTCCAATTTTAGCTGATCAAATTTTTTCTTTAAAAATCAAGACGATGTAAGAACAACAAAATATTTGAAGTCTAGCTCTCCCTTGCTCTTCTGCAGCCTGAACCAAACTCAGCCATGTCTCAGCTACGGCAGGACAATAAATCATACCATATAGCGCAATCTTGATATATAACACTATCAAAAGATAATATTCAATATATGAACTACTCATTGAACTCCGATTCAGAACCGTACTGCATTCTGGGGGATGTAGTCAGAGGAAAGACTTTAGCTGCTCACCCTCTCAAGGCCAGTTAAGCTAGAAGCTAGGGTGACCAAACATCCGTATTTCCCAGGACATGTCCGTATTTCACGTCCTGTCCCGGGCGAGACGGCGAGGCTGTCAGTACGCCAGCCAACAACATTACGTGCTCCTTTTTGTGTGTCCGGGGGGAGGGGGGGCTAGGAGGAGGAGGAAGAGAGAGAGAAAAGTGTACTTGGGGGCGGGGCGGGGGGGGCGGGAGGAAAGTGTCCTCCTTTTCAGAAACCCGCTCCAAGGTGTCCTGGTTTTCCCAAATGAAAATATGGTCACCCTAGTTAAACAAGATTGGTGGCATCAACTCATTCACTCACTCTTTTGTTACCTAACGATCAAAATCGACAGATAAGAAACGCTAATATCCTGGCACATTTTTTCAGCCATATTGTTCAGCTCTAGTCTCAACATGTTTGCTCTGTTTTGGTTCATTCAATGTTTGTCATTCAGTAACAAATTCCACTCCAAAGTGTGTAGTTATCAGCTTATTATGGTGACAACCTGCCAATCAACCCCAAAATGTATCTAACACTTTATTTGTTCAGACTTTAATTTAAAAAACTAAATTTGTTTAGGTACTCTCATTTTATGAAGACAGGACAGCCCGTCAACATGCAGTGTCTGGGTGAAAATATTTCATCTTTTCAGTCTGATCTCACTGAACCAGATCCCCAAAGCCCTGCAGAAACCCTCCTGTCATTGTCTCTCTGGCACATGTCCGACTGGATAAGCAGAACACCTTCGGTGTTAAACCCGAACATGTTGAATGCACAGCTTTTGCTTAGCAGGAAAAGCCTGGACCGTGTTCCAAGCGAACATAAGTGGCAGCAAAGGCAACAGCTTTCGGCAGACATCCTGCACTCCGGTAAATACCCTCTGACTGCCAGACTTAATCTCTGGGTGTAAGTCTACCTCATGACATACGAGGCTCCGATTTCCCGGCCAAAAGGAGAGGGATTAGCTCAGAAACATTAAACCCCTATCACAGCTTAATGTCCGCTAAGCCACTGCTAATTAGCGGGGCTGCAGCAGGAAGGAGCCATGTGACGAGCCACACGGCCAGCCGGAGAGTCCCTGATGGTGAGCGGAAGAACATCCACACACAGAGAGGACTCTACCAGGGATGTGACTCATTAACACACCTGATGGAAGAATCTGTAGGAAGACATTCTGAAGATTTGACTTTGCAAACTTAGTTCCGCGTGAATGCCTTCAACCAAATCAGGAGGTCGCTGCATCAGGAAATACAGCTAAGGAACTGAGGTTAACAACAGCACTGGCCTCCAAAATTAGTCACACCTCCTATTACTTTTATTTTACCATTGATATTAGAAACCTTTTTTTCAAGGGACAAGAGGCAGCAACAAATGCAACTCAAAAAATGACACAGTTAAAAGAAAATGTCAAGCTGTAAAAACCAGTACATGTCATTAGATTGGTTGCAGAAGCACTAAATGAGATGAATTCAGTCAGTCTCAGCGTTTCTTGTAGCAAGTTCCAGGAAGAGGGAACGAAAGACTCATTACTTTGCAAGCACAAGAGAAAAAAAGAACCAGCAAATTGTTGTGAGCGAAAAGCATAAGAGTCAACATTTCTTAGTGCAAGTGGAGTGCAAATATAGGCTGGCATGAGTTCAAGTTAAAAGTTAAAATGTATCGAGCTGAAAACACAAATGTCAATGTGTTTTTAGTGTGAACATTTTGTAATGACGTAACCCAATTTGTGCAGAATTGTCAAGGAAGAAAATACGAGTTGGAAGTCTTGCTTGGTCAAACTGGTTGGGTAGTTTCAGGCAGATTTTCACTCATACAGATCAAAAATGTCAATTAATCAAATAATTAAAAAATAAATAATCCAGATGAACAGAATTTCATGGCAAGAATTTCTAGTCAATGCAAAGTTGTTAAGGCAGTGGTTTCAAACTACAATCCTCAAAGGCCAGAGTCCTGCAACTTTTAGATGCGTCCCTCATTCAACACGCTATAGTTGAATGACTAAACTGCCTCACTAGCATGCAGTCGAGCTCTTCTAACAGGCTAATATTGGATGCAGATGAGATAAATCAGAGAGACATCTAAAAGTTGCAGGACACTGGCCCTTGGGGACTGGAGTGTGAGACAGTGGTAAGATGATCCATTTTGATGGTCTCGGGATCGGATGTCTGCTTAGTGCAGACGATGCTGTTCTGTTGACTTTATCAAGCCATGGTCTCCTGCCTTCATTGAATCTGTTCACACCGAACGTGAAGCAGCCTGGGATGAAAGTCAGCACCTCCTATTCTTAAGCAATACAAGGGTACAGTACCATCTCTGGGTTGCGGACGAGGTCGTATCCCAAGTGGAGGAGGGCGAGTATCCCGGAGGTCTTTTTCACAAAGGAGTGGGAAGACAACTGACAAATTTGTGTGAGCTGAATTGAAAGGCAAAGCTCTGGATTTACTGATCGGTCTATGATCCTACCCTCTTCTATAATCACAAGCTCCAGGTAGTGACTGGAAGAACGAGATTACGGACACAAGCGTGTGAAATGAGTTTCCTCATAGGGTGTCTGGACTCTCCCATGATTTGAGAAGCTCAGTTATCTCTACCTCTTTCTTTCAGGAAATTACCTTTTTATAGAATCTGTATACTCCAGTTAACAGTGAATCAATTACTAAGTTAGTTGCAGATTATTTCAATAATCAATTATTCACGATTAATTAGATTAATCGTTTCAGCTTTACTGTAGATTACCTATCAGATTAAGACTCAATGTCTCCATATGTACTGGTTCTTCTTCCACCCTTTGAAGCCGTGAAATGCCTCAGTGGTTGAGGCATCTAAAAGTGACTAATGTAAGCGTTCAGTTATCTTCCAGTCTCTGAAAATGAACAGGACATCTGAAAGTCAGTTTTTTTGTTTTTTTTTCTTGAGTGGACAAGCAGTGCCCACTCTCTTAGCTTGTGGTGAGTAAAAAGTGCGGTGTACGTGTGTGTGTGTGTGTGTTGGAGGGTGGAATGTTAACAGAGCCTAATCTGTGCTGTGCCGTGCTCCGGAGCTATGCAGCCTCCGTGTTTACCCTGGCAGGAGAGCAGAGAGCCGGACGCCGGGCCACGCAACGCTGCTCCACAGCCGCCATTCCTCCAGCTCTGTTTTCCTTCGGTTCCCACAGGCCCTCCGGCACAGTGCGCCTTCAAAGGGCCCCAGTGTAATCTGTAATGAAATCTGCCTGTGTGCTCGCAGGCGTCAGCGAGGGCAAATTATACAATTACGCAATTAAAACACCCTCTTCGACTTCACCCGGTGCGGCGTGTCAGCGCCGGCGGGCCTCGCGCCCCGGCCGCCGGCCACCCTCCACATCCTGCCCCGTCTAATTGCCGCCGCGCTCAAGCCCAGTAGACAGACGTAATGCAGTCATGCAGCGCAGAGCCTGAAGTCAGAGGGAATGTGAAGACACGGAAGCAGGGGTTTGGTGTCGGAGAGGGAACAGCAGTGGGAACAGCAGGACTTAAAGGAAAACGGCCACAGAGTGCATAACCCTGCTGGGGCTGCACACTCCACTAACCTCTGTAGTTTATTTCTACTCATGTAAAAACGACTCATCTGCATGTGGAGCAGCATTAGAAGAAAAAACCAAAGATCGGATCTAACTAACCTCTTCACGCCTTTTGATGTCGTTCAAATTACATAATATCTTTATCAATCTCAATATTGAAAAGAATTCTAGGTCAGGTATCGGTATATAAGGGCAGATCTGTTCTGTCTAATTCTATGCTATGTGCTCTGAGTGATGTCAGATGTCATGCGTTATATATTTTACATTATATTCCCATTTGCACTTTTTGAACTACTTGAAAGAAGGTTTGTTACAGTTTATTTTTATATATTTGACCAAAATAATCAATCTGTTGTTTTTGTCAATTTATTATTTATTTTCCATCGGCTGTTCTACTCTTAATTACACCGACTGAACAAATGAAAGTTTTTTTTACATGTTTGACCAAGCTAGTGAAGCTGCTGGTAGTAAAGTATGTGTTTCTGGGGCAGAGTTGGCAAATACTCTTGTAATTCAGCGCATTTATGTTTGCATTTGAAAAAAGAAATGTTTTAAGTCTATCCAGTTGTTTTTCTGTATCGGATCGTATCGGCCGATAATAAACCTTAGATGTCTGCATCGGTATCAGAAGTGAAAAAAGTGAATCGAAGCATCCCTCACAAACATAAACGTTTTTATTTACATTTTATTTGATAAACCAACAGAAACTCGAGCAGAAATTCGGGAGGGAAAAGATGCATAGCTTTTTTTTTATGTTGCAATGTGTCCCCACATAATGATTCTGCCGTCCCTATGTTTCAACACAGGGAGTTGCGTTTACCATTGTTTTATATGATCCTGTAATGGAGCAGTAAATCCTTGCTCCTCCCACTGACTGGCCTTTCTTCCTTCTGTGTTCAGTGATTTCCTGCGTCACGCTTTGGAATAAGTTATCAAACACGCTGGAAGCCAATGGTGTAGTTTTAGGCACTGGGAGCGTTTTCCCTGCTCCGCAGCTGTCAGGTGGACACATCTCTGCAGTGGCATGGCTGAATCATTCTGTTACAATGGAAGAGTTTCCACTACAGCAAATATCCAGGCAGGAAAGGGTTCTGTGGACTGTGTCCCTCTTTGGAGGTGCCAACCCCCCCATGAAAATCCCACCTCTGCTGAGGAAATACCATCCTGCCAATTAGATATGGGATAGAATGCCTGTGTGTAGCAGAGCACATGGAGCCGGACTGCAGTTTGAAAGAAAAGTCATATTGCAATCAGAACAGCTACTGCCTGCTGCTTTATGTTTTTGCTGCTACATATGCTGAATCTAAATTCAGAGAAATTACTCTATACCATATTGGTGTGGTGATAGAATTTATATCTTCAACTGTCCTCTCTTCTGTTTCACTTTTATTTTTATATTTTTGCTTCTTTCATGTTAAGATTCCCTAATCACTATGCTGGGACCAATTTCTCATATTTAGTCTCTGCCGATTTCATCCGATTCTGAATTAAACACTATCTGAAAAATATAAGAACCACAGAAATTTGTTTTCTAGCCTTCCGGCAGTTGTCATTAATTATTTATATCGGCAGCAGAGATGAACCAAGACCTAGGTTTGTAGGCAAACCAGAGTTTGCTTTTTTGGTTCTCATCAGAGTTCGATTACGGGTTCACACTTCCCCAAACGAACAGGATTTTCTAGAGAACCCTTAATCATCGGTCCTGGACTGTTCAATGACACTCAGACGTTGGAAGCATTTCAGGATAACGGAGAACAGCTTTCCTGTTATCAAGTGAAACTCTTGCTCTCTCATTCACTCTAAATGAACAGTTCATGTGACGGTTCTCTTTTAAACAAAGACGCACCAATCAGTCGGGAAGAGATTTGAATCGGATAATTCACTTCTCAAATACTGAAAAATCTGATTCTACTTTCTCAATTTTATTAAATGAGAAAATAAGAAATAAAAGACTAAAAATGCACCACTTCTTTGATGAATTTTATTAACTTTATTAAGTTAATAAAACTTTGAAGTTTCTGTGCTCAGTACCATCGTAAACACCAAAGAATGTTGCTGTCAACGTGACCTGGAAGCTCTTTGTGATGGTGTGTTCAATTAACTGAAAAAGATCTGTTTTAAGACTTCCATTTATCGGTCATCGAGGCCTGCTCAAGCTGGAAATCTGACAGTTCCAGTAACGCCGGTCAAATTCTTGGTGCAACTCTACAGTTTTTATTGTCTGTATATCACTATCAGAGCAAGATATTGTTTGGGAAGAATCCTCACAGATGTTGTATTTAGACTGGAATTCGATTACAATAAGGGGCAACTCAATGACTGAACAAGATGTTAGAAGAGAAAAAAACACCAAACTTGGGTAGGAAACCATGGTGACTTCTCCAACGTATTGAGTCCCCATCTATTCTGGGGTTGGAGACATCATTGTGGCTGAGGGACTGACAGCAGGAAAGTGTTTTCAGGCTCAGATGAGTTCAGAAGCAGGAGGACCACACATTGGGAAAGCGACTGTTTAAAAACCCTGTGTGTGTGTGCGTGTGTTACTTTTCTTTTTTTGGACTGAGTGTGTGTGGCTTACTGCAATGCCAAGAAAACAATGTGTTCAGACTCCTTAGAGGGTTGTCCCACACTGAGAGGGAGTGACGAGTCGGAGGGCAAGCGGGGGAGTCAGGAAGCCTCAGAGTCTCTTCGTTTGGAGGTGGAGGTGGAGATGGTGTATGAGTGCTTGAATTTGGGGAGAGTGTTTGTCTTTGCAAGCTGAGGACGGTGGAAGTCTGCGCTCCATGCTCACCCGCTCAATTACTGTCTGTCTGATAAGTTTTTAGGAACCTTCTGTTTGCTTTCTCAGAGGATATGTCTGCGTCTCTCAACACTGAATATCTCCCTGAGTCTGGTTGCAATTACTCTGTGAAGCCGATGCCAGTGTTTGAAAGCAGGAGCCAAAACACTGTGTGTCAGAAATGCATCAGAACACCGCAGGCATTGTGATAAAAGCACTTGTAGCAGATCTGACGTCGAGACCGTAATTCGGCAGTGATTGACGTCCCACCTGAAGTAAGAAAGCGTTACTTCGGCTGTTGCAGGGTAGGGGGCTGGGCGGTTCGGATTACTTTTTAATTATTATCTCATCCACGCCTGATGGAGCTTACAAACGAACAGAAGTCCTGGCATTCAGATGGTAATTAGCTCCTCTCTCCCCTCCGGAGTTTGGAAAAGTAAAAGAGACATCTGATGACCGGTCAGCCACCTCCCCAGCTTTTGTCCAGGGAAACACACACACAGAGACCAGTAAAGAGAGTGAGCGTACCATGCCTCAGTGCTCTCACCCTCCTCGTCCTCACAGATGGGACAAAGAGCTCGTCTGACTGGCTGCACTCCCTTTGTCCAGCGTCTCCTCAATACAACTCAATAAATCGACCCTGACAGGTTTTCAAACT
Organism: Brachyrhaphis roseni; assembly: GCA_903066815.1. Taxonomy (NCBI): domain Eukaryota; kingdom Metazoa; phylum Chordata; class Actinopteri; order Cyprinodontiformes; family Poeciliidae; genus Brachyrhaphis; species Brachyrhaphis roseni. The sequence continues at coordinate 13,550 of CAEFZY010024799.1, read as the reverse complement.
CCCAAGATCGCGCAATTCAGATGAACCCTCGCATTGTTTCGGAGGCGAAGGAGATGATAAGTTTTGTTCGGACCGTCGGAGAGCTTCAGGCTCCGCTTCTAATGCTTTTTCAATTTCTGTCAAGCCGTGTTTTTCTCTGCGACGCTGTTATGAACTGAACAACATCCCTTTGTAAACCAAGCGGGGCTTGAAATTGGATGAAAACAGGATTGAATTAGAACTTTGTCCGCAGGTGCCTGTAAGTTTCCAACAGTAACATATGACCGTTTTCCATACTGAGCCACAGGTCAGTCATATTGGAAGGTAGAGCGTCTGCTCTATCACATTAAATCCCAATAAAATACATTGAAGTTTGTGGTTGTATGTTTGGCCATTGTCTTCCTATCCAATTTCTCTGGATTCCCATCTCTAAGTTGTTTACAGCGCACACAGTTGCCAGTAAACTTCATCAAATTGGCGTATTACATACGTCACGACTAAACGTTAGTTTTTGAGTAAAATTGTTTCAGACTTTGACAGAGTCCATTACTCCAGGAAACAATCGGTTCTCAAAAGCCGATGGTCCAGTTTCTCTGGACGAAGCAACGCTCACAACAATGGGCTGGTTGCCCCTAGGCTAGATGTGACTACTTTTGCACAAATATGTGTCCAGATTTGCAAAACTAAAGCCGAAACTCAGAAGAGCCAACTAATGTTTCCTGCTCTTTACATTGTTGTGTCGGAGGATCTTTGGGAATCCAGAATCTCCCATTTGTTTCTGGCAGAGTGCGTAACTCATCCAAGCTGCATCACTTTCAGAACAGAGCAGGAGAGCAATCCTTCCCCTCTGCGCCATCTTTTTGCAATTATAGTAACATGTATGTGTACATTCCCAGAGGGTCTTTCCTCAAAATGTTATATGATCTAAGAATACTAGAGAAAACAGGAGCAGAAATCGACCACCGGGCCCGTTTAGCATTTTTCTCTTAAGTCCTTTCAGCTCTGTGGGAATTCCTTTATTGTCTGTAACAATATTTTGTGTTTGGACCCACAGAAGCTCCTTTTTGGACGAAGCCTGAACGGATGGACAAGAAGCTCCTGGCCGTCCCCGCAGCCAACACCGTCAAGTTCCGCTGCGCCGCCGACGGAAACCCGATGCCAACCATCCACTGGCTCAAGAATGGCAAGGAGTTCAAGGGCGAGCAGAGAATGGGAGGCATCAAGGTGAGAGGAAGAGCATGTTCACACCTAAAAGGGTAGAGGAGTTCAGGAGATTTTTAGATTCAAACCTTCACACTCGAAACTCTGCCAAGCGGAGGTTGCAATCTCCACCCCTTAAGGTGCTGCCAGAGCGTCTCGTAGCAAGCATGTTAATCCCCCTGGGAGGATAGCTACGCCGCTGTCCATCCATCCGTAGGGTTAGTGCTGGGATTGGTCCTTGACGTGAGTTTCCGTAATTAAAGGAGCGTAAACCTTGAGTGGTGAAAGAACGCCGTGCCCGGCGGATCTTCTCACGGTGTATAAATGTCATGAAAGACGCCACGGAGGCATACTCTACCAACTAACGACCAAAATAAGTTTAATAGTGGGGGGGGGGTCAAACTGCAGTCCTGAAACCAGACACATGCATGCTCGCATGATAGTCCAGCGCTGATAGTGAAGCGCTACAGCAAACAGCTGCTGTGTTCAGTTTTGTCATCAGACTCACTTGAAGCTGAGCTCTCTCACAGCCTTAGGTTTGTTTAGCTAATAACTAATAACCAAATATGTACAGTAATATTGGAACTCACTGGTATTCAGTTTGAAAAGTCCTGCTAAACATATTCAATTGGTCAGAGTTACTCTTACTTTGCTGTCTATTGAGTAATCTTTACAGCAGATTTTGATCGTTGGAGGCATTATTTAATCACCCGTGAAAATAATACTGTAAAAGGATCTTTTTTTAATCTTGTTTTACACCAAATAAATGTGTATTTGGAAGAATATTGTAGGAAAACTGGCACTAAAACATCACTTTGTGGTTGTAAATTGGCGTCTTCTAATATCTCAGCAGAGAAGCACTGAAACATATTTCTTCCCAAGTGGAACTTTGGCCTTTAAAGAGTTAAATGTAATGAGATCCTGCAGCTATTAACAGTTTACAGAGATTTCCAACATCTGCTCCCAGCAGACCAACAGCAGTTGTCTCCCTCGCTCTGTCCCCACTCTCTTTTCTTCTATCTATCTATCTATCCCCCCCCCACCTCACACACACACACACACACACACACACACACCCCCGCACACATTCACACACACCTGTCAGCAGCCCTCAGATCACCCTAACTTGGACTGAAGTGGCTCCCCGACAGCAGCTTTTAGCGTCTGTAGTGTACATGATGATTTGCTGATGATAAGGTTGGTTCCACGTTGTTAGCAGCAGATTAATCCCCAACTGACTGCTCAGAGCAAACCATGTTTATTCCACCTGTTTGTCCGATCTTCAACTTCTTCATTAAACTCCTGTGAAAGTCCTTCTTTGGGAAAAATTTATATCAGTTCTATTTTAGAAAAAAAGTTTGAGTATTTATTGTGAATTAAGAACAATTTGCATTAATTACCTTGTTTTTTTTTGTTGTTGTTTTTTTTAAGTAACAACCTTGTAATACCTCCACTGCTCCAGCAGGAGGTGATAACTTGGAAATGACGTCAAAATTCTAGTTTTATTCTGAAAAGCCTAAGCGGTTCTAGTCTAAAGATTTTTCCAAAAGAAATTGCACCTTAAGCTTTTTTCTTTTTCTTGCTAACATTACCGTATTAACACGTAGATTTTTACATTTAATTACTCACTTACCTACTATTCTACCTGGTCTATTAAAGCTGCTTTACTTCTCCTTAGGCGTAATTTAAATTTAGATCTTCAGGGGTGATTGATGACTTATTAAGATGCTCCTCTCTTATTGAACATGGCAAAAAAAGTGGAACATCTTCCTTTATGTCTGTGTTGGTTAATGAAGACGTTCTCCCATGTGTCTTTATTGAGTGATATTCACGTGCGCCACCCCTCCTTTCTGTCCCAGAACTGTTTTAGGATCCAGTTAGCGATCACCATGTGGGCAGCGTTTGCCCTCACAGAGGCGAAGGGAGAGGTCATGGCACTGGGTGACAGACCAGTGTGACACGGTCAGGCTTCGGGGTCGTCAGGCGTAACAGCTTGAACCCATCCGAATTTCAGACCTCTGACCACATCACCGCCTCATTAATATCTTTATTTTCTCTGCATGTTAGTGTCTTTGATATTAACAACACTTGATTTTTCTTGTCATCCAAAATGTTATGTTTTTTTTTGTTTCTACTGCACAGCTTATTATACTGTGACGTAATATTTAAACAAACATCTTGTCTGTTGTCTGTAGACCTAAAGTCTAATTCAAATAAATTCAAATAAAAATGGTTGGTTAACATTATTTATTTTTTGTTCAAACTTCCAGCCTTTTACAAATCAAAGTTGTTAACCAAAATGTCCAAAAATATTTCTTTTCAAGACTTTTTAAAATATAAATTTATGCTGATTAAAAATTGTTTCAATAATTATCAGTGAAACCATATTTTTACAAAAACAAATCCTGATTCAGTCCCTACTCCCCCAATTTACTGTAGTACCTCTAAATAAAACCCACCTATTACATTCAGAAGTCACCTAATTAGTAAATATTATCTATCTGTGTGTAATTTGATTCCTACGGAAGCATTTAACTGCCAGAGTTCGGAAATTAATTCAGGAGCAGTGCCTCGTTTACAAGAGAAAACTTTCTCATCATAATGAGATGCAAAACACATTATACAGAGATTCGTATCTCGTTACAATCAAAATATCTTCCCTTTTAAATATGAAAGATCGTTAACATTAAAACATTAACACTTCTTGGAATTTTTAGAAGCCGTCTCGAGGAAACCGGGCGTCTTTATACCTTTTAACAAGTTACAGTCTGTCAGAAGAGCATGTTTTTTAAATACCTGGTAAAAACGAGAAAGTTTCTCTTTACAGCGATGAGCTTTGCATATCGTCATAACGAGAACATTTTCTCTCTTTAACTCAAGAAATTCTCTTGAATTTCTTTCTGAGCTCTGCCAGCTGGACGCTTCCGTAGCTTTCAATTACGGAAATGGAATGAATAAACACAGAAATAAAGACATGAAGTATTTCAAACAGATCGGCCCCAGATTGAATTGTCTCCACGTCAGCGTGAGCAATGGACAGATGCGGACAGCGTTCCATCACCCCGTATCACCCCGTCTTCCATGTGGAGGTGATGGGTTCATGTGTGGGGGGGCAGAAGTCACGGGGGCGGGGCCTCAGCTCTGTCACCACAACAATGACATTCTAAATACTCTATTCCCATCAGGGTCCTGAAGGTGAAGCCATCTTCCTGCTGCATCCATTCTGACTTGACAACATCATCTTGGTACTGACAGCCAGGGGTAATTTTAGCTGAATGAATCTCAGCCATGCTGGTTTTGAGGACCGCTTTGCTCTTCATGTGAGGCGCATGTTTAAGGAGCAGCTAACCGACCCGTGGCGTAGCTCTAATCATTGTCCCAGTTCTATTTGACTTATTCCTAGCTACTTCAGGCGGTTGGGCCTGCTTTGAACAATCAAACTTTTTCAATGTAAGTCCGTCAGACGGTTAGCCAGCAGGCATAATTTCAGTCAGATAGCAGCTCGCTCACTGCCAGATTGTCAGCTCCATTGTGAGACTAAATGGCTGTGAATGCATGGCACAGCAATTATAGCACCTCTTGAAAAGAAGCCATCTACAATTACTCTTTAAAGAAATTTGAATTAATATAAGTTACAATAACATTTAATATAGAGAACTAAACAGTAAACTACATAAAGTTGTTAATAAGATGTGTATGTCATTTATTAAAACTCAGATTCCATCTCCGTTCTGCTTCCCAGACAACTGGAGCTCTCCAAGGCCAGGGCCTGAAGGTCAAAGTTTAACCCTCTATTGAGCTGTCAGATGGACGTGGCAGGAGATAGGCGTGCCATCAGCCCATTCAGCCATCTTTTCTCTTCCAACACATAAAGCTGCTGTTTGGCGGAAGCGGGGGTTTCATTGTGTTGCTGATGGCGTTATTAGTTGGGATTTTTTTTCTTCTTCTTCTTCCGTCCAGAATTTTCACCCTCTGTTTTGACAGCTTTCCAAAGCAAGAGCTTTTAATCTGCCTCCACTGTTACTTTTTAAGACTTTAAGCACTTCAAAATCCTCCAGTTTCCACTGCAGTTTTTAGCACAGCCTCCACTAGAATTTCTACGCTTGCGAGATTATTTTTAGATCCCTTTTTTCCCCCCATCAACTCCTCATCTAATTTTAGACCTCCCGTAGCCACAACGCTCACTTTCCTCACCTGTTTTTTATTTTTATTAAAATACACTATGGCTTTGAAAGGCAGGACTCGCCGTTAACGGGGTTTGATTCTGTCGCTTTCACACATCCCGTTTTACGACCTCATCGTCGCCGTCGTTGATGCAAGTGTCAAAGTCAGGCATCAGACGAACAAAACTTTCCCGGTTTTAATAGCGAGCCCTGAAGGGCCGCGTCTTCCTGCTTCCGCCCTCTCTGCGGGTCAAATTAGACGGTAGCGCGGATCCGGGCCGCTGGTCCGCTCTGACACGCTCATAAATTCTGCTAACTGGCCCCCACTTGTTCTGACAGGGCTATTTTGCGAGGTGAAGACAGACGGTTTGGACTATAAAGGGGAACGGCGCTTCCTGTGTTTTCTCAAACAACTACTGCACCACCAAAATGGCTCCAAAATTCAGCCACAGTATGTCCAAAAGAAAAACATAAGTACAGTCATTTGCATATTGAGAGGCTGATAATCTCCACACTCAGCTCCTGGATCACTGTTGAAACTTTGAGTTTTACGTCAAATCCACTTGAATTAAATGACAGAAACTAATTTTCTCACTGCATCTTTGATTCATTTTGTCCAGCTGTAGACTGTTAGACTCTGTCCACTCAGAGTCAGGCATTGTGTAGTTGGTGCTTTTAATCAGTTTTCAGTTAATTAAATCCAAGTCACAAAAATCACTCTGTCCTTCTAAAATCTTTCAGAAAATCGCAAAAATACATCGAATCGTATCAAATTGTATCATTCTGAATACATTCTTTCAAATTGTTCAGAAAGTGCAATTAGGAATTCTAAAAATAACATTACAATAAATAATAAACAAGGACGTTGCTCAAAGCACAAAGCATAGAATTAGACTGAATAGATCTGTCCTTGTGGATTTTGCAGTTACAGATACCCGATCTAGAATTTTCTTCCAGTATCGGTACTGGTATAGGTGTTAATGTGGGATCGGTGCATCTCTAGTTTTGTCTTCTTTCGATGCAGGCGGTTCCTTGCGGTGTGAACCCCCCATCCATTCCCATGGTTGGCGCTGCTCCGTATAGCCGCGGCCAAAGCCCCTAAAACCTTTAAAGCCTTGTATGACTAAAACATAAGCTGCTTAATAATTTAATTCTGCTTGGAATCTGGCATGATTGAAATGGATGGGATTATCACATTTGGGGACTAATGCTACAGGTTCACCAGGGGTTAGCCAGTGTAACATGTTAATAGAAGCCAACTAAATGGCTAAGTGTGGAAAATAATTAAAGTGACCAATGAAAGGCGGAGGAATGTTTACGCTCAAAAGTCACTGAGAGTTCATATTTAATCAACAGCAAAAATTCAATTTCAGAAAGCGAGAGCTGGATACAGTTTCTCGCCATGGCAAACTTTCTTAGCATTTTTTGGGGGAATTTTATGTCATATTCACCAGGACAAGGATATTTAAATATTTTTTTTTACAAATGAATATCTGAAAAATGGGGCATTCACTTGAGATATTACTAGAGGTCCATCAATACAATTATTGAATAAATTGATATTTGAGCTCAACAAGACAGATATTTGTTGTTATTTAGGTTATTCTTGTTGGTGCAAAGTGTTATTCTACTCAATATTTCCAGTGTTTCAGAAACTCCTGATCATTGATGATTGATTTCTTTAGAAATGCGGAATGTTGACGCTGACATTAGCCCTTAGGACGTCAGTGCTGCTGCTACATGTCTAGCATTCAGATGCTATTTAAGGTTTGAATAGCTTTGCTGACAGGCTAGCTTCTTTTAGCACAACTTGAACACAACAATTGTCTTTTCCAGTGTCCAATCAGAACAATTTTTGAAGGCGAAATTAACCCGCAGTGGATGAATAGAAGCGGCTTTGTCGTCCACCGTTGCAGATATTGCTTGTACGTCAGATTTACAGACCGACCAGAAAGGCACAGACAAAAAGGTTCCCACTAAATGTAACTGGATGGTTTTACTTAAGAGGGGACTGTATAGAAATGGAAGCAACACTTTTCAGATTTTTGTTTGTAAAAACCTTATTTTTGAACAAATCCTCCCACTGTGTCCTACCACTGCCCAGTATGAACTCATTTATTTTGCTTTATCACTTACAATCTCAACAAAGGTCCCAAAATGTGCAAAAAGCTACCGAGGTGTAGATGCTTTTGCAGGACATTACGCATCATGAAATGCCACATTTAAAAACAAAACATGAGTTCAGATTTCTTACAAAGTCCGTCAAAAACATAACATCTGAAATGAAACGTTTGCACATCAAAGTCCCTGAAGTAGAGAGAGAGTGGTAAATGTATGGCGTAGCTGTGATTATAGTCTCCCTGGTTCTGTTGGTGGTCCTGGCTTTCACTGAATATCAGCTCCAGCTCATATTTTACCACATTTTAGCCTCCTCCCTTCTCGTACACCAACTTTTTTTTTTTTCTTCCCTCCCCTCAGCGACCACAGCACAAGGCGTCACTCATCTGCTCATGAGAGCAGCCATTGACTTGAGTTTGACTCCTCATCTCAGAGAGGGGATAGACGGGGTGGAGCCAGCCATTCCACAGAAAAACCATTTGCCAACGCCGAGCGGGCGGCCTGGTTTATGTTACCACGCAACTGCGAGAAGAAGAAGAGGATGAAAAAAAAAGCACACTCAGGCATAATATTTACACTGTTGCTTTATTTTCCGAATGCACCTCCAAGAGAGAGGGTGAAGAAGTGTGTGCTCCAGAGGGAAGAAGAAAGGGCGGTGGGAGGGATTTGTTGCCTGCGAATGCGACGCGTATATCTGTTTGGTTCCCCCCATAAAGTGTGTTTGTGAAAACATTTTCCTACGCAGGTGAGGTGAAGTGTTCCACCCTGAAATGGCACCTTGTTGACATCACTCATTAGAAATTCTGACCTCTTCAAGTGAAGTTCACCCTATGACGCCCGCTGGCCCGTGGAGACGCTGCCTGTCGACGCGTAGCCGCTCCTCTGCTAACGCCCTCCCCTTCCCTTCGCCTGTCAACTTAGTATCTGTCTGCCATGCCTTCCAGCCGCACCTGGTTTGAATTACCGCGCAAAATTTAGCTTTCGAGTCTCCGGCGATGGATTGCTCTTGAGTGGTACAGTGGAACCAATTTCGGAGGTGCAAAAAGAAGAAAAAGTCTCTCAGGCCGCACAGACATTTGCTTTGCTGAACACTCACCTGTGAAAGTACGGCAGTGTGAAAATGGCTTCTGTTGATGAATGATGATACCATTATTGTTTATTAATTTTAGCTTTGTTGTCAAGTTGAGGATTAGTGTGATCCACAGTAAAGTGAAAAATTCTGGCATTGTAGAGTTCAGTTTGTAATGCTTTCACCTGCTTGTTTTATTATTGCTTCTTAAAATCACCACAATATCTCCTTAGAGGTTTTCAAATGGACTTTGGTTCTCTAACTTAAACTTGTTGTAATTAAGCCTGTCGCAATTAGTCAGTTCATTGGATGATTTCCATTCAGATTAATATTTTTTGAAGGAAAATTTAGTTTACAGAGACTTAATAATCCAATTTATTAATTTGATGGTTTTCATTTCTGTTTTATTTATTGTTGTTGGTTTTATTTTTGGGCAATCAAAATATTTTCCAGTTCCAGTGTGAAGTGTTCTTTACGAAATTAGAGTTTATCGGTCTTTGGGAGGGCAAACTTGCATTTTTACATCATTAACTTTGAAAATGACCTCAAAACTATATCATCCTGTATCGCAATAATTACTGTGGATACAGGACATCGGCAGTAATTTTTGGCGATATCCTGTATCGTCCAGCGATATTTGTTATCATGACGGTCCTGGTAGTAATGACGTATTCCTTCTATCTTCAGCTCAGACACCAGCAGTGGAGTTTGGTGATGGAGAGCGCCGTGCCGTCAGACCGGGGAAACTACACCTGTGTGGTGCAGAACAAGTACGGCACCATCAGTCACACCTACCAGCTGGACGTTCTAGGTAAGCGTTTACTTTCATTTTAATTCATAAAAGATAAAGATTATTCTTCTGTTGCGAACTTTCAGCTGCTGTTACTAAGTCTTTTTATTATGTTTTATGCCGATGATATTCAGTTGTACGTGTTTGTAAGCAACACCAGTATAACTTATTGTAGCTGATGCAGACAAATAGTTAAATATGTATTTAACTATTTAGTTCCTGCTCCATGAAATAATTTTATCTGTCAGAGTTGCCTGTCGAAACTGAGGGATGGGGCTAACACTGACCTGTTGAACGCCGCTAGCTTAGCATGGTTTTTTAAAAAGATCTTGTAACAGAGGGAGTAGAAAAGGCTGATTTCACGTTGATGTTGGGTAAGTAGAACTTCTTCAACTTTATCCTCCAGGTTGTCTGAATGGCCATCTCCTGCTTTGATGCCGTCTGCTAACTGTAAAATGTCATGGAAAAGCTCATGAAAATCCTCCATTAAAATTAAACTAAGCTAGCGGAGTTCAACAGATCGGTGTTGGCCCCGCCCACAGCACCGCCCCTGGATTTCTATGGTGGAGTTTCACAGATAAAATGGCTTCATGGTAACTCTGCAGGAACAGGAACAATGAAATAATTAAATTATCTAATTAGATAGGTAGAAATTTGCATGTTATTTTATTTTGTTGTTCCTATAAAAAAAACATTATGCAAACAATTTTTTCCTAAACTTTGGGTTTAATGATTTAATGACATATTTCATAAATACATTTTACATTAAATAAATGATTAAAATATATAATTTGTATTTATTTCATTTTACATTTAATAGAGTTTTTTATTATTAAATTTAGTCCTTTCCATAAGCCTGTATATTATTTGTCTGTCCAGCATGTTCAGTTTTTGAAACTTGTAAAATTCATCTTACTTTGTTGGCATTTGTTTACAGTGTGAGGAATGTTACTAAACTCAGACCTGTTTTGCTGTCTATTAAACTAGACAAAATTGCTCATGTATTTTTCATGCTTACAGTCTTGTTTACTGGCCTTAAACAAAGCTTTCACTTAAACATTTACAAGTCCTTTAAAATTCTGCGGCCAGGTTATGAGCTAGTTCTAACAAAAGAGCTCATTCGACTCCTGCTTCGTCTGCGTTTCACTGCTTTCCTGTTACACTCAGAATTCATTTTAAATTGCAGCGTCTCACATAAATATTCAGGAAATAATTTATCTATCTGATCTGGTTTTTAAAAAAAAAAAAAAAAAAACCTTACCTTCTATGCTTCCCTCAGAGCGCTCGCCCCACCGGCCGATCCTCCAGGCGGGCCTGCCAGCCAATCAGACAGTGGAGGTGGGCAGCAATGTGGAGTTCCACTGTAAGGTTTACAGTGACGCCCAGCCGCACATCCAGTGGCTCAAACACATCGAGGTTAACGGCAGCCGCTACGGCCCTGACGGCGCCCCCTACGTCAACGTCCTGAAGGTGGGTTTGGAGCCACACACCGTGATGGGTTTACTTCTTAATGAGCCAGCCTGGAGCCAGGCTTGGCGCGAGATAATTTTACACATAGTTAATCTTTCCTAAATGTCGTGTTTAATGAGCCTTTGCAGAACGGGGGCCAAGGGGCTTCCTTCACCGCTCTTAATTGAAGAGCTCATTTCTCGAAAGGTGAAGCATCGTTACAACACACTGGAGCGTGTGGAAGTGTAGAGCCATTAAGCTAATGGTATCACTGCAAATCAAAGCAGATTTCTGCTCTTAATGCGAGTGTGGCGTGTGATGAGGCATCTTGTTGCTATTTTGGAAGAGTTTTCCACCCATGAAATAAATTCATCACTAGCTTCATTTCCATTACAAATGTGCGCAAATCCTTGTCTATATTTTGCTGATGTTGAAAAAAAAAACAAAAAAAAAACAATTTTGCATTTGCAGTGATTCCATTAACAAGGAATTAAATTAAAATTATGTGAATAAATTTAATTTAAAATCATGGCAGTTACATGAGATTCTCATAATTCAGCCATCAGAGGAGATGTGGGGTCCCATTCAGGCGTTGCAGTGACAAGCCCCTTATAGTTGGGAGCGGCTACGTATGCAGCGTTTTGGGGAAATTGTTGTCGGCCATTTTACAGGAGAGCTATGGACTCAACACGGTGGAATTAGGGGTTCATCAATTGCAGTTCTCTGGCCAATCGCCGATTACCAGTCTTTAAAAAGCCTGACCTGCCAATGGCCGACACCATGTTTACCCATGATTTTTTTGTCTGAAATGTTGCTAAATATAGCATAAGACGATCAACGATCTCCCAAAATTAAGGAAACCAGCAGCAATAAATCAGCTCAGTTTGGAATGACACACAACTTTTTATGAACTGTGATGCTGTGAGAAGAAAAAAACAAAAACAAACCATCACCCTCCTGCTACTTCCTGATGTTTTCTTCGACGTTTCCACCAGTTGTAACATCTGAAAAAAGTGTTTCCATTGCAGTTTTGTGAATTAACCCAATTTTGATGTGGCCAAAAAAAAACTCTTCATCATAGTGTCACTTCTTTTTTTTTTTTAGCAAAAACATACATTATTTTCAAAATTGGCATGTTTCCATTAAGCAAATTTGATTTCCCACTTTCAAGTTGCACAATTTTATGCTTAATGAAAACACAGCTACTGAAAGAAGCAACTTCACCTGGAATCCACCATAAACATTGTTTTTTTTTTTTATGTTTTCTGGTTGATGAGGGAAGACTCCCATCGCAAACCAACAGTGCTTTTGCACTCTCAAGCTTTTTTTTTCTTTCTTTTCTTGTCCCTCTGGAGAGAAGGAATAAAAACAAACATCTGGTTTGGACTAAGTTAACTGCTGTGGTGGCGGCAAACGCAGGGAGGGAGACGGGCTCAGCTAACCGCCGCTGCCGTCAGATGTGCTGCGTCGCGTGGTTTGAGGAGGAGGAGAGAATGAGAGAGCAAAGAGGCACCCAAAAAAAGCCATGGAAAAAATGAGTGGGGGAACCAAAGGAAGGGCAAAGTCAGCAGGGAGAGAGAGAGAACGTGTGACAGAGTGACGGGGTTAGATGAAGGCTTGTGTGAAAAAAAAGAAAAGAAGGCAGAAAAGGGGTATTAAGACCAAAGAGTTGGAGATAGAAACGGAGAGAATGGAAGGAAGGAATGAGAGGGAAGGAAGGTCATGGGGCTGTTTTCCCTGGATCTGTCTTCATACATCTTTCTGCAACGACACGAAAAAAGAAAAACAGCAACATTAAAGACGGAAAGACTTTCTTCGGCTGCAGTCATCTATTATCCTGCTTATGTGTCAAAAAAATTGTCTCACCTACGATTCCTCTAAGGAATTTGTCACAGCAGCACATCAGGTCGCCAAAACACTATTTTTGAGGGTATTTTTTACAAGACAGAGACGGGATGAAATTTTATCAATTCAATTCGGTTTATTTGCAGAGCGACAATTTTCAAAGCACGTCATCTCAAGATGCTTTACAAAAAAAGTCATTTCAATCAGTCAGTTTATTTTTCAAATAAAACTTTCCACATTCACTCGTTGCTGAAGATGTATGACGACAGTAAACAATCGCTTGTGTTGGGTCGTTGACTTTTCAGCAGTCCCTCATACTGAGCATGTGGCGACAGTAGAGAGGAAATCCTCCCCTTCAACAGGAAGAAACCTACAGCAGAACCAGAACCTGGCTCAGTACAAGACAGTGTCTGCCACGACCGACTGGAGGTTTGAGGAAACAGAGCAGAGACACAAAAAAAAAACAAGAAATGATGAAGGAGTATGTTCCAGAGGTGGGGACTCGAGTCACATGACTTGGACGACTCGAGTCAGACTCGAGTCGTTAAAATCACGACTTGAGACTTGACTTGAAAAAATGCTCAAAGACTCGGACTTGACTTTGACTTTCATGCCATTGACTTGGGACTTGACTCGACTTGAAGCTGTTTACTTGAAAAGACTTGATATTTTTTACTCAAAGTCTTAAAATTTAAAGCACATTATTTATAAAGTGGCGTCATTAATTAATTTCACTCATTCCGTATCAATATGCGCAGACCGTCACCACTGTTCCCTCTAAGCTGCGCGCCTGCGCAATTGCGCACTGCTCGCACAGTCTCTGCGCACAATAAAATCTATGCTGCGCATAAAATAAAACCCAGCGTAAACTATACATTGAGCTCAGTCATCAGTTTTGACCAATGACGAATAACAATCTAACTCAGTGAGTCACAGG